>JZKD02S2283417.1:329368-340461 GCA_000966675.3 Picea glauca | reverse complement strand
GACATTAAATAAAAATAAATAATTATATTTAAATGAAATTGGAGGGAAAAAGAAGTGAGGGTTTTATTTGGTCAAAAAGGGGAAAGATCTAGAAATATCAAAGAAATAATAAATATAGGGGTAACCCTTATCTTTGGAATTAATATTTGATTTTGTATTTGGAGTTCTCTTGAAAGCCAAGTTTTCATTAGGGTTTTGAAAAAAAACTTCCATTGGTGTTTTATTTTGGTGGTGCAATATCCACCCTAGCTAGACAAGGATGGGGGCCCATCCATAATCTTCATTTAGCTTCATCTTGTGGGTCACATTTCTGTAGTTGAGCCTGATTTTTGTAGCTAAATATGTTTGTATAGATGATGCCATTTATGTATTTGAAGATGTTTACGTAGTCGAATCCATTTCTATAGATGAATTTGTTTCTATAGTTGAGGTTGTTTCTATAGTTGAAGTTGTTTCTATAGTGGAGGTCATTTATGTAGTTGAAGTCATTTCTATAGTGGATTTTGTTTCTATAGATGAGGCCATTTTTATAGATGAATCAATTTCTTTCACTGAGGTCATGTTTCTATAGATGACGCTACATTTTTGTAGTTGAGGTTGAGTTTCTTTAGCTGAAGCCGTGTTTTTATAACCAAGGCCGAGTTATGTGTAGACAGGGTTTTTATTCTTAGAGAGTCCTTGGAGGAGGAAAGACCATCTACTAGAGGAGGCCATGGATTTATTTCAGGTTTTGTCTTGCATATTGTGTATTTTTTTACAACTTCCATAACAACCATTAGAGATTTCATTGTTTCTGATTTTCCATCCATAATAAAAATGCCAATGTTGTGTATTCTATCATATGTGTATTTTCAATATGTTTGACAAAACTTCCACTAGTAGAACACGTGCAAACTATTAGTAGAAATTTATCAATCAACATTGTAGCATAAAAACATATGAATGAAAAGTGTTTGAGAAAATCACATAAAGGGAAACAACATCATTGGATAGAAAGCACTAATATCCTAGCATAGCACATTTGGGGATTCTAGTGATAAACGTTGTGGAGTTTGTATTTTATCATTTTACATTTATTCATACTTTAGATGTGAATTTTGACACCAAAAAACTCTACTTGCATAAAGGTTAAAAACTACTTTGTAAATGAAAAAAAAATGCATAAAGGGAAAAATGTTTTAAAATGCATGAAACCACGACATTTTGAAAATGAATGCCCATATATTAACACACTTACAATTATCATATGTATCATAAATCTACTATTTAAAGGGTATGGATGGATGGATTTAGATGAACAAAAAAATAAATAATACAAGGTATTCCTATTACAACTTCATAAAAAACCTAGGACAAATTCATGCTTAATACATTCAACTATATCATAATATCACTTAGGTAAAAATTAATGCACATGAAAAAATAATCAATCAAATATTACCTTAGGGAGATGGGTGGGTGACACTCGATTTGCCTTGACTTCCCAATGGTAATTTAGAAAATTGACACAATTGTTTCCAGTATTTTCCCCTTGGTTACTTATGATCATTCAAGTTTCTTATTGCCTCATCCAAATCAGTGTATTGCTCATAAATTGGGGGAGGCAATTTCCTGAAATCATTTTTAGATTGTGCAACAACTAAAAATCCTCTCCCAACAATTCTATTACATATTTCCCCTTCAAAGAACCATAAATCATTTTGAATTTGTTGTCACTATTCTTGATGTCTTCTAATAGCTTCTCATAATTTTTCATTGGACAAAAATCCCATTTTCCTTCCAGAATGATGGTAATCCATGTTTGACTACATCGCTAAAAATCTTCTTAAAAGTAGAGATTTCCCTCATAACCTCATGGCACTTAGTTTCCAAATTTTGCAAAAATATCATTTTTGTAATGACTCTTTTAGAATCCATTACAATGATAGTTTTTTCATTTAATTGAAAACCCTTCAACTACTCTTTATTTTCGTTGTTCAATAACTTTAATATATCAACTTCCAAATAAGGTTTATTCTCCAAATCATTTTTTGTTCCTTTTATTTATTTCAAGACTATGGTGATTAAGTAATTCTAATCCTCCACCGGGATAAAATAAAACCAATTATTTAAAATTTTGTTATCTATATCATCCCAAATGATATGCTTATCTCCTTTCATGGCTAGTATCCAAGTCAACCTTTCCTTCATTCTATTTTCTTCCTCCTGAGCTTCCTCTTTAGCAGCATTAATTTGTTCCAAATGTAGCTCCCTTCTCTTCACCCGATCTTCTAGTTATGCTACCTTGGCTTCCTATGTCTAATGGAGCAGTTTGTACTATAGTTGACTTGGCTTCCTGCAATCACTAATATTTCTCTTCTTTGAAGGTTTCAATTTCATCTTGTAGTTGTTCTATGATCATTCTACTTCCCAATAATTTGTGGTAAAGTTTCTCCTTTTCCTCATGACTAGCCTGTAGTTGTAGGGTCTCAACATGTTGTACATCAAGAACATTTAGCTTTTTGTTCAGAATATTAATCTCATTATCCTTTTCTTTAATTAGGTATCCTACAACAATTAGATTTTTAGGAACTGCTCCTAGTGAAATAATCTTTGTCTCTAACTCATTAATTTGAATTCTATTAGATTTAGTGGCCACCCTCTCCTGCATCAACTCCTTCACTATTTTTGTTACCATATTTTTCATCTTCCTCTCACTGGAATAGGATTGCAAGACCCCTCTATACATCATATCACTTGTTTATTGGTGAAATTCAATCATATCCACATGGTGCATATATCGAAGCGTTACTCTGATTTGAGTGGATTTGTAATATGCATGGAAAAGAGGCTTAAGTACCTCTAACTCTAGTATATTGAAATTCAATATACCCTGCTGGTAATCCACAGTAGATAGTATTTTTGTTTGAGTTATGTTTTCTCCCCAAGCATGATGATACATTTCATTTTTCACTGCTTGATTTTTTCTCTTAATATCCAAATACTGTAAAAAGAGTGAGGGATTATTATTAGAGGTTCCTTCATCTCTAGAGGTCTGTGAAACTTCTGGTGTTGACAATAGAGCTGAAATAATATGCTCAATAGTGATATTAGGCCCCTTTGAGGTTGTACTAACTTCACTTGATCCTTGTCTGATTCACAATAAACCCTACCCTTCTCTTCTAAACTTAGCTAAGAACCCCTCTAAGTCTAATTCTTCATCACCTTTAGTATTTTTTCTTAGCTTCTCACTCAATTGATCATCAATATCCATTTCATATCCATTTTATAATGCATGTTTGAAAATTTTCTTTCCAAGTTGTAATTGTTATTTTTGAGGAGTTTGAATTACATTGGATTGGTTCATTGGCTCAGTGGTATTTTTATTTTGGGCCTCTGCCTCTAGAATATGATTAATTTCTTCCCATGAATCCACGTTAACAATTCTTTCCACTACAGGATTTGGCAGATGCTTGTACATGGACCTTCTCATTGCAATCACACCATGTGGGTCATACACCCATTTACTTCCTTTTTCAAAATCCAGCTGTTGTAGCATTTTTTTTGTAACATCTAGAGCAGTACTATGAATGACCAATAAAGGTCCACCTACTTGAGTAAAATTTAAAGTGGTGGCCTGCTTATGTTGGGAAAAGTGAAATTGATATGAAATTAGTATTTGTCTGATGTATTCCAAAGAAAATATTGTTGGAGTTAGGGAAATTTGTAGCTTGTATGTATCCTATTCAAAACCATATACTCTAATGATGGTGTGATCCTCATCCAGGTACCAATATCCAAAAATGGTATCTTTTCTCATCTAAAGTATCTTTTTAAACTCACAAAACATCCTAAGAGGTTGAGTTCCATGGAGCAGAATGTAGCATGCACTCATGAAATTGTTTACATAAAGGATGAAAAAATTATTATTCTCGTGTTTCCTCACCTCGTCAGTCCACTCAGTTACTGTCATGGTTTTACCTGAATCATTTTTTTTTTCTACCAAATATCTCATAAAGGGAAGAATTATGGAATAATATGAGGTGCACCAAGTAGGCTTGGTACCTAAAATACTTAGTGAGGTGGAAATTTGACAATTAGAAGTTTATGACTTCCTGTAGGAACTGAAAATAATCAAGTTTTGTGAAGGTGATTAACTCTGGTGGATATAATACATAAATAAAACCTAAAGTGGTATCATCCATTGCTCTATCATGTTCATATCTTAAAACATGTCAAATCATGGTAATAGCATGCCTGGTCAGTTCCTAGAAGATGGTGGATTTAAAAGAAGGTGGACCAGTTGGTAATGGGGCATATGGGGCTAATAGATTACTCAACAAATTCTCTCTTTTGGAATGTGATAATTCTTGGTACTTAGACTCAAGGTCATCATCATCCATGTTTTAATATACATCATGGTATGGAATTTGGAGCTTTTGGGAAATGGATTCTTTAGTTATTTCATATACTGTCCTAGAATCAAGTACATAAATTATTTTTTTCCTATCCACCTAGTAATTGACAACACATCAATTGAATAATTATTGAAAGTGATAAGTTTGTGGAACAATTGATATCACTAGGTTCGATTCCCATAAGTTCAAGTAGTTTTGACCATTTTTAGCCTCACCCCGGGTTCTCCGAATTAATTGGTGAAGGTCAGGGAAAGACAATGGATGGTCAAAAACATCCCTTTCCTGTCCTCCAAGTGATCATCAAATACACTCATTTTCTTGGATAGTCAGGTTTGGCTAGGGTTTGATTTAGTGGACATTTGATTACTTTTAGGGGAAAAATATTGACTACCTTTCTCCATTGATCCTTATTTTAAACAATTTGAACACGTTTGAAATAAGGAAATGAGAACAATACCCAAACTTATTTGTCAAAGGATAATTTTATTTATTTTACTGGAGTATATTGTACTCGTAACATGGTTTATTGTTTGCATTTACATCATTTACTTCAGGGGTAACTGTTTTAAACTTTTTTTTAAATTATTTGGATTACATTGACCCGACACATTATTTATTTGTCTTATATCACAATGGAAGTTGTGATCAATTCATGCATTTCGGGGGATATCTAAAGTAGTTTCATAATACCACCCCCGTGTAGCGAAATAAATAAGGTGATGAAACATTATCACCTATTAATACAATGGTTCTTAATTTAGGCCTCTGACCCCTTGTTATCGAGCATGCACTTTCACTTTCTGAAATAAGTTGAGACCGTCGATCTTGTATCTATATCAATGGTTCGATGTGTTTGTTGATTTTTCATTTCAAACCATGTTTTCTCTCTGTTGTGCCTACAAAAATATGGCAAAGTGATGTAGTATAAAGTGTATCGAACCTAAACTAATGAATAAATGATAGGGTAAACTTGAACTGAATGGAACTAAAACATAGCCAATGTGAACAATTTAAATAGGAAAATACATCTACAAGATCTAAATTCTCTATTTATATCAAAAACGAGGACACATATTGACGACATTGTCGGTTCGGTCCCTCTAATGCACACCTACCGTTAGTCTCTCATTATCTTGGTATACTCCTTTGCACACTATCAATACTATCAAGTGTCGATCCAAAGCAAATTTCAGTGGGTTTATCCTCTCTGCATCCATACTGGTAGGTGGGGTTGATCCAATGCAAATTTCATTGGGTTTCTCCTCTGCACACTCTCCTCACTAGAAAGTGTGGTCGAACAATGCAGTCATCAACTGGTTTGGGAGATGGATTATTTGCTTGTGGTCTAGTTCCATAGTGTTTTTTATGTTTGAAATGTATATTTTTTTATTTCTTTTACTTTTTGTTTATTCTTTATTTTTTATTTGTTTGTAATGTAACTTACTCATATTGATATTTAATATGTTTTTTATAGTTATATGTAAGGGTAGGGCTGAAGTGGAGGTTGGTTTGTATGCATGGAGGGTGAGAGGGAGATAATTGAATGGAGGGTGAGAGGGAGATAATTGAATGGAGGGAGAGAACCAACAATAACCATTTATTTCATTTTTAATGACACTGTTAGCACATGCCTCGGTTTTACCTTCCACCTAAAATTTGTATAAATGATTCATTCCATTCATGATTTTTCTCATAATTTAGGGGGGATAAGGGGGATAAGTCAGGTACAAAACATTCATAGATATTTCTTTGTCTTATTCGTCTAACACATCTAACTCATACATCCATGACCGATGTTGCAGTCATTCTTGGTCTCTAAAGATTTGTCTTAGTTAATATTATGCAGGCCCCATGGTGAACAGTTGGGACCTATTGGCTTAGAATTGAAAGTTATTTGAGGCATATGACAATGGTTATAGAACTAGTTTTAACATGTATGGGTTGTGTCTAAGGACCTATGAAGAGGTAAAAGCATAAGGAGCTTAGTTTAGATCAGGTGTTGGGACCACAAGGGTCGAGGTTAAGTTTTGTTAGGTATAGGCGAGAGTCTTATAGAAATATATGGGTCTAATAGGGACTTTTATTTCCCTCTCTCTATATCTCTCAATTATCTCTCTATCTCACCCTTGAGCTCTCACTATTCCTCTCAACCTATCTCTATCCATATCACACTCTCTCTAGTCAACCCCCCTCTTTGCCATCCCCTCTCCCTCTCACATCACACATTCTCTCATATAATATCAATTGCAAGTAATTTAACTTACTTCATTTGTATATATCACACTCTTGACCTCTCTTCTTATCTTTCTCTATATCTCTCCATCTCACTAGTCTCGACCTCTCCCTCTCTCCCTCCCAAACTCTCACACACTCTCTCTCTACCCTGACCCCCTCTTTGTATTTCTCTCTCTCTACTGACCTCTCTATCTTAATCTCTCACTACCCCTCTATCCATCTTCCTCTATATCCATCTTGTTTATGTTTGGACAACATCGGGAAGACATTCTCCCAGATTAATAATTAATAATATAATCATTAATTAATAATAATATTATTAATATATATAATAATAATAATAATAATAATAAACATTTTTTATAATTATTAGACATGCATCATTTCATGGATGGTCACCATATGTTCCTTTAGATTATTTATATATTTGGCACATTCATCATTGTAATATATATCCAACACATCATCTCATATACAATATTATCTTATATAATATCTCATATAAAATTTAACATGGTATCACAGTTGGTTACCTTCAGAACAATTTGACCACTAGAAGGTAGATCTCTACAACGACACCTTGTAGCAACTTGGAGATGCAATACTTTGTTAATCTCGTTGAGCACTATCCCAAGGACAATTAGTGAAGTTTGAGAAATTGAGGTTTTTCAGTGCTAGGGTTTCTACCAGTGAAAAATGACAACCAACATGAGAGTTGAAGATAGATTAGATGGAGAAGATAACTTCATATCCTGGAAGCATAGATTTATTCTCATTCTATAAGAGAATGATCTATTGGATCACATCAAGCATACGATTCTAGAACCAAAAGAATAAGACGCCAAAGAAAATTTAGGAAGAATGAGGTCAAGGCCAAGAGGATCTTGATGTACTCAATAAAGGATCATATGAAACCTAATGTATCAGAACTGAAGACTTAAAAGGAAATTGTTTATACCCTAACTAGACTTTATTAAAGTAATAATACCAGTCAAAAGATTACTCTATGACATCAACTTAGAAACGTGACCATGAACAATTCAGAAACAATATCCAATAGTTTTGTGAGGATCTCCCAGATAAAATACCAATTAGTAGCCACTAGAGATCCAGTAGAAGATGTTGAACTCGTGACTACTACACTTAATGGATTTTCCCCCTCTTGGGATCCATTTTTCTAATGGATTTGTACCATAAGAAAATTTCCCAAATTCAACAAACTATCAGGTGACTGCACCCAAGAGGAATCGAGGTTGATATCGAAATCATTGAAAATTAATGATGATGATAATCAAGAACTTGGTTCCCAAGTAAATAAGAGAAAGGAAAGGGAATAAGGAAGCTCAAAGAAGCCTAAGAAACCACACTACAGGAAGGATGCATCAAATATCAAATGCTACAACTGTCAGGAGATGGGACATTATGCCAAACAATGTTCTCTTAAATATGGAAAGGGGAAGAAGAAGAACCATGCACATGTAGAATATGTTGAAGAGCAGTATGACGAGTATGTTCTTTAGCCAATAGTTCTTCCAAGAAGGTTTACATATCAGGTTTAATATTTCCTTATATTGTTGTAGTTTAAGTATGTGATGTAACGAAAGTAGAAATATTTATTACCATTGTTATTGCTAGTAACACTTGATTATTTTTTGTACAACTACCATTAATTAAATACTCATATTGATAATGAACTTGTGCATAATATAAATGTATCTCCTCTAGGAAATGATTTATGTTGTTGTTGTTTCTTGTTCCGGGTAGGTCACTAGTAATAGATCTGAGAAGGGGCCATAATGACGATCATGGGAAGCAACATGAAGCAAGACTATCCAAACATAGAGTTGTGTAGATCCATGTAATGAAGAATAAGAGGAGGTCAACACATGAAGAGGGAGAAGATGATTCTGAAGACTATATAACCTCAGAGGGAGTCAATCTTCATAGGGAGGATGCAAAATTAGAGTGGGCCTCATCTCAGAGATAGTCAGTTTCTTAGATACTTTCATTCAGAAAGGATTCCTCTTCAAATTCAGAATCATGTGGGAGAGACGTCCTCCAGGACTGAAATACATGAGGCTAGACCTTAAGGATATATGAGACCTCCTAGAGAGGATTACTTTTCTTCAGTGAATGAATCAAGTCAGAAGAACATCGAAGGAAAAGTATATAACATCCAATATTGTAATTCATGAAGAAATGTGGCTTTAGAAGTTTCTTGCAGGACTTCCACCATGCAGAAGGGAGATGTGAAGCTCTAGTACACATCCATAGATGAGTAGCATTAGAAAAATAATCCCCCAGAGGGATCATGCTAATTTGACTGAGGAGAATGATACATTCACTTACATGATTAGCCATGTTGATTTAGCTAGTGGTGAATGGACCAGTCGTAGTCTTTATCCTTAGTCATGATGATTTGACAAGTAGAAAAAGACTTGAGTTTCTGATATTTCTCCAGAGGCTCATCGGGCATACATTCTCCTAGAGGGGTCATGATTATTTGACTGAGGAGAATGATACATTCACTCACAAGATTATCCATGTTGATTTGGCTAGTGGCGAATGACCCAGGGAATTGATGTTCTCCATGTATTAGCATCAGGCACTCTCCTCTGATGGCCATGATGAATTGGCTAAGGAGAGTGACCCAGGGTGTTTATGTTCTATGTGTATTAGCATCAAGCAGTCTTCTCATATTTCCATGATGACTTGGATAAGAAGAATGACCTAGGTGTGGTCTCTATCCTTGATCATGTGTCTTGAAAAGGACCATTTGAGAACTGAGGTGCTATGTGGGAGACGTTTACATCAACTGGGTGCTATGTCGGAGAAGCATACATCAATTGGATGCATGCCAGAGATGATTACATAAAAGGCTCATTGAAAAGTGTAAAAGGGAGTTGGCCTCGGAGTTTAAAGTCAAGAATATTGGTGTGCTACAGAATGTCTCCATAGTTGAGGAGTGTTGAAGTTAAAAGCATCGGGTAGATATTCTCTGGAGTGGTCATGCTAATTTGACCGAGAAGAAGGGCACAGGCACAGTCTTATGGACTTGAGGTGATTTAGGTGCATAATTTCTCCCTCGTTGAGAGGGAGTGTTTATGTTTGGAAAACATCGGGAAGACATTCTCCCACATTAATAATTAATAATATAATTATTTATTATTAATATATATAATAATAATAATAATAAATAGTTACTATAATTATTAGAGACATATCCTTTCATGGATTTTCACCATATGTTCCTTTAGTTTCTTTATATATTTGGCACATTCATCATTGTAATATAAATCCAACACATCATCTCATATACAATATTATCTCATATAAAAATTTAACACCCCTAACATCACACATTCTCTCATATATCAATTGTGAGTAATTTAACTTACTTCATTTTTATGTATCACACTCTCGGCCTCTATTTTTCTCTTTCTCTCTCTCCATCTCACTAGTATCTACCCCTCTCTCTCTCCCTCCCACACTCTCCCACACTCTCTCTACCATGTCCCCCTCTTATTCTTACTCTCTATCTACCCCCTTCATCTATGTCTTCCTCTGTCTCCCTATGACATTCTCTCATATATATAAAAATTATGAGTAATTTAACTTACTTCATTTGTATCACACTGTCAACCTCTCTTCTTATTTCTCTCTCTCTCTCTCCATCTCACTCTCGACCTCTCTCTGTCCCTCTCACATTCTCACAAAATATCTCTCATCCCTCCCACTTTGTCTTCCTCTCTCTCCCTCTCAACCTCACACATTCTCTCATATATCAATTGTGACTATTAATTGAACTTACTTAATTTGTATGAATAATGTTCAAAAAATCTTCTCATCAAAGAAATCATAGTGCAAAGCTACCAGCATTAAACCATGAACTAGACTTAGGAGATTACATAGAGTACCTACACCTTGACCATGATGTACACATAGAGAGAGAGAGACAACAAGCATTGTCTTTTTCATTTTTAACAACATTGTTAGAATGTGTCACGGTCTTCCCTACTACATGTAATCTATATACGAGATTCATTCCATCCATGACCTAAACCATGATCTATACTTAGGCCATGATCGATACCATGACCTATAACTAGTACATGACCTATACCATGCAATGGAAATACTATTTTTTGTCTCCCATTCTCCCTCTCCCCTTATCTCCCTCTCTCCCCTTGTTCCAATGTCTCAATCCCACCACTCTTTTGATCTCAGTGTCTCTCATTTTGATGTCCTACATGCTCGCTCAGTCTCTTCCCTTTTCTCCCTCTTCCTCTTAGTTTCTCCCCCAAGTACTTTTCCTCTCTCCCCCACTCTCCACCACAAAAACCATACAGATAAGTTCAAATTACAAACCATATAGATAAGTTAAAATTACTAATATAGAAAATAATAATAAGCTTACTTTGTAATTTCAAATATAACATTTTAATGAGTTATATATAATAT
>JZKD02S2283417.1:298444-326902 GCA_000966675.3 Picea glauca | reverse complement strand
ACTTATGTGTTTTGAAAGAAGAAACATTGCTTTGATCTCTAAGTCCGATCACCCTACTTTTTTTCAATCTACCTTCTATTTTTAAGAGTAACTAAATTTGTTATTAGAGCCTTGCTGGATGTATAATAAAGTGGTTCAAAATTGGCACTAGGGAGTGGATTTTACTCTGAAGTCAATTTGCACTCAAATTTACATGAAATCCCAAATCCAAATGCTTGAAAGAAACCTCTCAGGTTATAAATTTGCACTTTGAATGATATATAGAAAATTAATTACAATATATCTAGCTCCATATTACAACATTTCCAAGAAATTTTTAGCACAAGGAAGGTTGGGAGTGCATCTAAATGTTCTCACTTAGTACAGGTTCGAACTTGCAAATTACAGAGTGTTTTTACACAAAATATTCTTTTATGACTCTTAATGTAGAACTGACCTTGGTTTATCTCTTAACCCACCATCCTATGAATCATCAATATGTCATGAATCTTTGTAAATATAAATCATCCCTTTTGTACTGTGAATGCAGTACTTATTTTAAAAATAGTTTATACATATTAGAATGATCAGTTTATAGCTTAAATCCTAAATTATTTATCCTTATCCAACTTTAGTCATGATGTTTAATATAGCCAACTTTAACAATTTGGCACTTTGGTTTTACAATGCAATTGTTATATATTATGCACACTAGGTAGGTTTATGTCTCAAAATGCCAATAGACATGTGTGAAATCACAAACTTCAACTTATGCAAGATGAACCACCAAAGTTGACTCAAATTGGGGACTAGGGCATGCATTTGAGGCTAAGGTAAATTTACTTCAAATTTACATGAAATCCCAATTCTAGGTGCATGAAAGAAACCTCTCCTATTATTCAATTGAACCTTAGATGCATAGGTAAATTTACCATTTATGTAAATCCATATTCTAACTTATAAATCAACTTTTGGAGCTACAAAGAAGCTTGGTCGTGCATTTTCATTTACTAACTTAGTATTGTTCATACCTTGCAAATTACATGCTAAACTTTTCCTCTTTTGCCCAACCACCCTTTTTAAACTTGCAATTGCAAGATAAAAAACATGATCATGTATACTACGATAAACCACATCCCCAACAACTTGTGCAACTCAAATATAAGGTATAATACAACATTGGCTTACTTTTTACATACACTGTTTGTATTTCTAGGGTTTTACTATGCATATCTTGCCTATTTTTGCAAAGAAGAGTCTTTGTTGACTCTTAATGAAAAATTGACCTTGGTTTATCTCCTAACCCACCATCCTATGAATCATCAAAATTCCATCAATCTTTGTGCATAGAAATCATCATTTTTTGGAATGTAAATACATTACTAATTGTACATACATGCTATACATGTTGGAATGATAAATTTAAAAATTAAATCCTAAATTAATTAGCCTTGGCCAACTTTTTGTAGGTCGTTTAATATATCCAACTTCAACAATTTAGCACTTTGGTTTTACAATGCAATTTTTTTCATTATGCATACATGGTAGGTTTATGTCTCAAAATTCCAATCTACATTTATAGACATGTGTGAAATCATAAACTACAACTTATGCAAGATGAACACCCAAAGTTGGCTCAAATTGGAGACTAGGGCCTGCATTTGAGAATGAGGCCATTTTCCCTTCAAATTTACATCAAATTCCAATTCTAGGTGCAAGAAAGCAACCTATCATGTTCTTCAGTTGAACCTTAGATGCATAGGTAAATTTACCATACATGTAACTCCATATTAAAAATTATAAAACAAATTTTGGAGCTACATGGAAGCTTGGGGGTGCATTTTCATTTACTCACTTAGTACAATTTATACCTTTCAAATTATAAGGAAAGTTTTTTTGCTTTTTCACAACCACCCTTTTTAAACTTGCAATTGCAAAATAAACAACATGAGCATATCTACTACGATAAACCACATCCCTAACAACTTTAAAAACTCAAATATAAGGTATAATACAACATTGGGTTACTTTTTAGAAACAATATTTGCATTTCCAGGGTTTTACTATCCATATGATACCTATTTTTTCACATAAGAGTCTTTGATGTCTCTTAATGAAAAACTAACCTTGGTTTATCTCCTAACCCACCATCCCCTGAATCATCCAAACTCCATGAGTCCCTGTGCATATAAATCATCCTTTTTTTTAGTGTAAATGCACTACTAATTGTACAAACAAGTTATACATGTTGGAATGATCAATTTGGAAATTAAATCCTAAATTATTGATCCTTAGCCAACATTGGGAAGGCAGTTTAATATATCCAACTTCAACAATTTGACACTTTGGTTTTAGAATGAAATTTTTATCCTTTATGCACACTAGGTAGGTTTATGTCTCAAAATGCCAATATGAGTTTACGGACATGTGTCAAATCAAAAAGTACAACTTATGCAAGATGAACCACCAAAACTGGCTCAAATTGGAGACTAGGGTGTGCATTTGAGGCTAAGGCATTTTTCCCTTCAAATTTACATGAAATCCAAATTCTAGGTGCATGACATCAACCTCTCATGTTCTTCATTTGAACCTTATAAGAATAGGTAAATTTATTATTTATGTAAATCTATCTTAAAACCTATAAAACAACTTTTTTAGCTATAGGGAAGCTTGGACGTGCATTATCATTTACTCAATTAGTGCAATTTAAACCTTGCAAATTACAAGGAAAACATTTCCTCTTTTGCACGACCACCCTTTTTAAACTTGCAATTGAAAAATAAACAACATATTCATGCATTCTATGATAAACCACATCCCAACAACTTGCACAACTCAAATCTAAGGTATAGTACAACATTGGGTTAGTTTTTACAAGTAGTTTTTGCATTTCTAGGATTTTACTATGCATCACTCGCCTATTTTTGCAAAGAATAGTCTTTGATTATTATTAATGAAAAAATGACCTTGGTTTATCTCCTAACCCACCATCATCTATTTAATCAAAATTTCATGAATCTTTGTGCATAGAAATCATCCTTTTTGGAGTGTAAATGCACTAATAATAGTATAATAGGTTGTACATGTTTGAATGATGAAGTTCAAATTAAATCCTAAATTATTGATCCTTATCCAACTTTGGGAAGACAATTTAATACATCCAACTTCAACAATTTGGCACTTTGGTTTTACAATGTAATTTTTATCCTCTATGCACACCAGGTAGGTTTATGTCTCAAAATTACAATATAAGTTTAAAGACATGTGTGAAATCACAAACTACAACTTATGCAAGATGAACCACCAAAGTTGGCTCAAATTGGAGACTAGGAAATGCATTTGACGTTGAGGCAGTTTTCCCTTCAAATTTACATGAAATCTCGATTCTAGGTGAATCAAAGAAACCTCGGTTGTTTTTGGCCCTTGGGTATGGAATTAAGTGAAGATTACGAAAGAAAAGACAGAATGAGAACTGTGTGGAAGACACAGTGACTAATAGTAGGTCGAAGTGAAAAGAAGAGTATAAAATATGGTTTGAAGTAAGAGAAAGCAAGTTGTTTGACGAGGATATCAAGGATGGACAGATCAGCAAGGAAGACAGATCATGGAAAAATCAACAAGTGGAAAAATCCATCGTTGGATGCTTTGGAGCACCGCACGAGAGGGATGGAAAGATGGGCTGGTGAAGCCTTGAAAACTCGGGTCAAGTTGACCTAGGGTTTTAGACACCTAGGGTTTTGGTATCTAGGGTTTTGACACTTAGGTTTCAACCTTAGGATATCTGAGACATATTGTAATGTATAAATAAAGGTCTAAAGGACCTTGGATGGGTTGGTGCTAAGTTGGTTGAGATTTCATTGTTATTGTGAGATTGAGAGATTACTGTTGTGTGAGAGACAAGTGCTAGTGGAAGGGCCTTTTGTATTGTACGATCTTCAGTTGGGTGCGAAGATCAACCCTGCAGCTGGGTACGCAGGGAGGGAAAACAAAGAGAAGAAGAGAAGATATACTATCTAAGAGTGCATATAAGAATTGTATGCTTCCATATTAATATATTATAAATCATAGTTCTATGGATGTATCCCTAAGGAGAGCGTGAACCATGTACATGTTTATGTTGTGTGTGATTGATGTTGTGTTCTCTTGTTTAGGGATATAATGTTATTGCATTATTGTGTTAGATATGACAACTAGTTGTGCAAAGTAGATCTAAGATGGCAATTGATATCTAGATGTTGTGTTGTTCTTGTATTTGATCCGCTTTGTATTCCCTTGGTTTTAGACATCTGTGTCCTGGAACCCCCCATAGCTACTTCGGGTGAGACTGCATCTTCCTCCCAGGTGTTTCCAAAAGGGACAGTATTTAGGACTTGTTGGTGCACTCTAGGAGCTGAACCCTTGGTTTGCTCTATGCCAACAAATGGTTATGTTACTAGGACCATAATCTTCTTGAGGGAAAGTCAAGGTGGTTTCCATCGAAAAAAAAAGATTCAGAAGTGGATAGAGGATCAAGAAAAGGACTTCATTGAAGCCCAGAAGAAGAACCCTAATCTTAGTGGCTAGGAAGATATATTTTTACTGATATACGCGAGATTTTCTTTGGAGGAATTCATCAGTAGTTATATGAGTGGCTAGGTAGGTTATCAGATACCCAATTTGAGATCAGATATGGGCCACCTGTGGTTTGGACGCTGACTTTGATCAAGAAGGTCAAGAGAGTTTATAACGGTGTGTCAAGAGCAATAGATCACTGGCTTGACAGTACCATTGGAGGGTATATCATCAAGTTTGTTTTTGACAGAGTAGAGTCATATAGCCAAGATGAGAGGTATTTCTTTAAGGGACCCAGAAGAAAATTTCTACACTCTTTGAAGTTGAAGATCAAGATTTTATTGCATGAGAAGAACATCTTGAAGACACAGTAGTTGGTCGGATTGTAAAAGGCGAATGTCTAAGAACTCATTCACCGACAATGATACAGAGGTTGGACATACGTGTAGTGGGAGGGAATTTAGAGAACTCCCTCTTGCAAACCTCTTTAAGAAGACCTATAGGAACGAGGGTTTCTACAGTCGAGAAGAGGCAGATCTGATAGATGAAGAGAATTTAGAATCTGCTAGGGAAGAGAAAGGGAAAGCTGAAGGACCTCGCCGGGAAGAGCCAGAAACTTCAGGAACCCCACCAACTATTGAAGTAAGTACTATTATTCCTCCTGTTGTTTCAACAACATTAAGTAGTCAGAGTAATCAAAGTCACGAGAGCTCTCTAATCACTGTCACTAGCAGTCTGCCACACACTCAATCAGGAAACCTAGGAAGACCTATGGCAGATGAGATGAGTCTACCCACCTTTAGAGGAGATGGATCTGAAGATCCTGATCAACACTAGTTTTTATGTGAATCTGTATGGAGTATTAAGAATATCACCAACGAAGTTGTTAAACGAGCTCAGCTCAATACTACCCTAAGAGATCTTGCACTGAGCTGGTACATGAAATTTGACCAAGGAACTGCACCGAAACCACTAAATTGCATTAAGGCTGCGCTAATTGCTCAATTCAAGAAACCTAAGTCATATTCACAGTGCATTACAAAGATAAAAAAAATCAAGAAGAGAATAGTTGAACCTGTGTGGGAATTTTATCAGAGACTTAATACCTTGACAGGACATTTATGTTTCCAGATCCCAGATGAGCAAAACAAGGAATGGTTCATTGCTTCCCTCTTACCACACATCATAGTTCCTCTGATGCAACATAAGATTTATTCACATGATGAGGTGTTGGAGATCGCCATGAAGTTAGAATAAGCCCCTATGGGAGAATCTAGCTCAGGTATGAGTCAAATCTTGATTCAACTAACTAGCTTATCTATACAGGTCGAAGATATGAAGAAAGACAAGGGAAAATATAAAAGAGAATACATCTTGTGTATCAGATGAAAATCAGAAGGCCATGACAAGGAACATTGTCCCTTATTTCATGAATACTTGGCCTCTGGAGCTCCAATCCCTTTAAAGAAAGTTACCCTAACCTAGTGCGAGGTATGTAGAAATCGACATCACCCTGGTGAATGTTACTATCTACAAAAATATGTCCAAACACCAACAAATATGTATTGCACATTCTGTAAGTCAGTAGGACACGATGAAAGGGATTGTAGGGCTTATAACCTCATGCATGAAAGGTTGAGGGATATATAAAAAATTCAAGGTGAAGTACAAAAAGAAGGAAGAACGATGTAGTATACTTCCCCAGGAAGAGGAAACTTCAACCCTCGCGGTGGATTCAAAGGACGAGGAAGAGGAGGAGGTATGGGTCAAGGTCGAGGACAAATCATCTATTACAATTGTGCACAGCCAGGACACTTAGCAAGGTGTTGTCAGAACCCTTGTACCACTTGCAGCTACTGCAGCTCATTCGAACATGTTATCGAAGATTGTCCTGTGTTGCTAGACAAACTTCAGGAGAGACGATGACATGAGCAGAACCCACAAGTGAAACTGATACGTTGACCCTCGCAAAGAGGACCCTAGATTCGTTGTTATCACTAGAGGAGGCATTGTTACGGGAGAAGACATAGTGACACAAGGAAAGAATATATACAAATCAGGGGTCGAGAAAGCTACAGATAAGACACAAGTTTTTGATGCAAAGAAATAAAAACAAATATTTGAGGAGGAAAGAAAAGAATTTTGGAGAGACCAAGGTTCTTCATAGAAGACACAACCATAAGTAAGAGAATGTGGAATGCCTTTGTCATTCGACCAGTATTCTCTTCCAAGAGAGGGAAAAGAGGTGAGAAATCTCATGGAATTCTTACAGACTTGTATTAAGTTGATTCAGGATGAAAGCGTTGTACAAGAGATACACAATTTAATCAGACAGTATGAGTTCGGAAAGATAGATCCCTTGTTGAATAAGGCATTACACCAAGTCTCTAAAAGGAGAAGGAAAAATAAAGAACTACACCTAAACGCTCAAATTGGAGAGTATGATATAGGCTATGTAGGCTATGATATAGAGTATGATATGAGTATGATAATGTCATGACGAAGCAGACCTGGGAACTGATGGGAAAAACTAGGTTGATATACTCCCCGATCAGACTTAGGATGGATAATCAACAAGATGTAAGCCCCTTTGGAAGATTGGAACATGTCCCAGTGGACATTGACGGAGTAAGGGCATTTCCAGACTTCGAGGTGATTAGGATAGTTGATGATAGTTGTCCTTACCCTGGGTTGTTAGGAATTGATTGGGCTTTCAATAATACCACTGTGGTTGATTTAAAGAAAATAAGAATGGCTTTTGATGGAGATGGACTTAGGGTCATTGCACCTTTGGATCCTGCCGAAGGTCACAGATACACAAAACCCATCAGGGAAGAAGATCGTGCATATGAACTAGAAAACATATACAAATTAACAACCAAACAACAGGATTACATTAATCCTACGGTGGATGGGAACCTAAGCTGGAGAAGTGACAATGCATGTTCATCAGATTCAAAAGAATCACTGGAGAACTGGCAGAAAAAAATGTACGAAGTATCTATAAGGAGGTGTGATACATTAACCAGAGAAGTCCGCTGGAAAGGCACAACAGTAAGTAACTTGCCAATATTTGATGGTCTAAATCATTTAGAAACTTTCTTGTTGGAATTTGAAGAAATTGTAACAATACAATAAATATTGTTGGCAATGGATGAGGCCCTGAAAGAAACCCCAACAACATGGTAGGGGACATCACAAAAACAACATTACAGAATGGGTACAATGTCGCACTTTGATGACAACGCAGTTTTCAGAGAAAGTAGAAGGTTTCAAAGTTAGGTACACATGTTGAAGTTGTCTGAAGGACCATGTGCGATGTTGCGAGGAAGAACGGAGAAACATTCCTCAAGAGCAGTGGGTGCAAAATTTCATAAACACACTAGATCCCTATCAACTGGTACTTTCAAGAAGAACTACACCTCATCACTGCAGATTGGGAAGGTATGACCTAGAACTTTGTCATCACCTTTTTTTTTGAAATCAAATATCCTACAGTGGATCATGCATTACAGATCATAAGACATAAAGTATTTGAGGAGGAACCTAGCCTCCCTTTGGAACAAGAAGAGGAAAAATGGACTACGCCTCTCCATAAATTGCAAGGTTGTTACGATATCAATGTTGATGAAGACGATGATCTGAGGAAGGTGAACATCATCGAAATAGAAGGCCAAAGAGACATAGAAGGACTAGGAGTTGAACTACCTTTCATTGAACAGTCGATCAAGATTGAGAAAAACAATATCGGAACAGAGAAAACACTGAATCTTGAAAATGTTGGATATTATTGGGATGCTGCCACTATTGACAAGATCAGAGAGTTACTGCATGAATATTGGGACTTGTTTCCAACCAAGTTCATTGATATGAAGGGAATTAAATGGCCCATGGGAGATATGAGGATCCCTTTGAAACCATATGCAAGGCCAGACAAATAGAGACCCTATAGATTGAACCCTAAATATAGGAGAAACTGAAGATTGAACTTGAAAGAATGTTGGAAGCAAGAATCATAGAACATGTTGAAGATTCAGAGTGGATTATCCCTATGGTGGTACAAGACAAGAAGACAAGAGAAATCAGGATCCGTGTAGATATCTGAAAGTTGAATGATTCTTGTTTTCATGACCCATTCCCTACACCCTTTACTGACGAAGTGTTAGATAATGTAGGAGGACGGGAGGTATATTATTTTACATATGGATTTTCATGATACCATCGGATACATATTGCCAAGGAAGATCGCCATAAGACCACATTTTCAACAGAACGAGGATCCTACTAGAATACAGTGATTTCGTTTGGATTGAAGAATGCCCCAGTCATCTTTTCTAGGTTATTGGTCGAAGTGTTCAAGGAGTTTTTACATAAATTCCTGGAAGCATATTTTGATGATTGGACTATTTTTAGCTTATTACAAAATCATATTGAATGTTTAAGACTAATGTTGGATATGTGCAGACAGTTTCAGATTTCCTTGAACTGGAAGAAGTGCATCTTATTCTCACCATTTGGAGTGTTGTTACGTCATATTGTGTGTAAATAGGGACTGCTGGTAGACCCATCTAAGATTTCTATTATAGTTGATCTGTCCCCTCCTACTTCAGTCAAACAGTTGCGCATTGCACTGGGAAACACTGGATATTAAATGAATTTCATTAAAGGCTATGCATAGATCACAACACCCATGACGAAGATTTTAAGAAATACTGTCAGTTTGATTGGATAGAAAAATGCCAACAGAGCTTTGACACACTGAAACTAAAAATGCTTACTCTGCCTATTCTGGTTTTCCCATATTGGAGAAAGGAATTTCACATGCATGTCGATGCATCTTCTATTGCATTAGGAGTTGTGTTATCACAACCGGGAACTGGATACATTGACCACCCATTAGCCTTTGCTAGAAGGATGCTATCAACAACTGAAATTAATTACACAACCACTGAGAGAGAAGGGTTAGCCATGGTGTATGCATGCATAAGTTTCACCACTACTTGTTGGGAGGAAACTCTAAAATGTTTATTGATCACTTTGTGCTGAAATACCTAGTCAAGAAGCCAATGTTGGGGGTGAGAATATGCAGATGGATTCTTCTATTTTAGGAATATGATTTTGAGATTGTGGTTAATACATGAAGAGTGAACAAAGGTCTGGGCCACTTGTCAAGGTTGGAACATGGAGAAGATCTTACTAGTTGGGAGGATACATTGTCGGATGCACAGTTGCTGGCCATTAGAAATATTGATGATCAATTCGTGGAGATAGTCCAGTTCATGTCAACATGAATGGCATCGAGTAAATATACAATCACCCAGAATAAACAACTGGTACTGTATGTTGCCGAATTTTCACTTATAGCTGGACAACTATACAAGATGGGACCTGATGAGATATTGAGGAGGTGTGTTATGGAGGCAGAGAGAACATTGATCCTAGAAGAATCTCATGAAAGCATCATAGGAGGACACTACATAGATAAAGAAACAACGCATAAGGTTCTTAGAGTTGTCCTTTGGTGGCATACCTTACACAGAGATGCTAAGGACTATTATAGAGCCTGTGATGTATGTCAAAGAGTTGGGAAACCGTCCAGAAGCGATGAAATGCCTTTAGCACAACAAATGACCCTACAATCATTTGATAAATGGGCCATTGATTTTGTGGGACCTATAAACCCACAAGGGAAGCGCACAGGCATGAGATACATAATCATTGTGACATAGTACTTGACCATATGGGTTGAAGCAAGAGAAGTTAAGGACTATAGTGAAACTATAATTGCGCTCTTCATATTTGATGACAACATAACCAGGTTTGGATGCCCAACGATCCTTATGAGAAATCAAGGCACACATTTCATCAATAAGAGCATCGAAGCCTTGACTGAGAAATTTTGTAGTGCATCATCAGAAGAGAAGACCCTACCATCCACAAGAAAATGGGACAATTGAAGGATTCAATAAGATCCTGGATACAGCGATGACGAATATTTGCAGTGTGAATAGGGATGAATGGGATTGAAGAGTATCAACACTACTATGGGCCTATAGAACCACTTGCATGAATTTGACCATGCAAACTCCCTTTAAGTTGGTTTACAGTCTCGAAGAAGTTGTCCCGATGGAATATTTGGTTCTGAGATTAATAATCGTCGCCTTTACATATATGGATGAAACTATTGTTGTTCAAGAGAGGGTCACATAGCTGGTTGAACTCGAAGAAGACCGATTTATTGCAGGATTCCATCAGCAGGTATAGAAGGAAAGAGAAAAGGCCTACCATGATAGACACATCAAGAAGAAGGCATTTAAGCAAGGCAATTTGGTTCTTGTATATCATAGTAAGTTCATGAAGCATCCAAGAAATTTCAGAACGCATTGGCTTGGGTCATATGAGGTTACCTATGTTATAGAAGGAGGAGTTGTGCAGTTGAAGTCTTTGAATGGAGAATGGAAGGAAGCTTTGGTGAATGGGAGTCGGTTGAAATTGTATTATGACAAGCAGATGCCTCACAACTCTCATTAACAACATATGGAAAAGGGTCTAGGTACTAGGTGCAGTTGAAACTGGGTACCAGACACATAAAAGACAGTCTACATAAGAAAGGGAGGGATAGAGAAGAAAGTACATGCTGCTCCACGCAGCCTGAAGTCGAAGCAAATTAGAAGTGTCAGATATGAAGTGCGTCGAGAAGAGTCACAGGTGAGTGTTGGGGTCCTGTTGGCCCTTGGGTATGGAAGTAAGTTAATATTAAGGAAGAAAAGATGGAATTCGAACTGCGCAAAACACACAGTGACTGATACTGGGTCGAAGTGAGAATAAGAGAAGAAAATATTGTGCAAATTAAGAGAAAGAAAGTCTTTGGATGAGGAGATCAAGGATGGACAAATCAACAAGGAAGATAGATCGTGGACAAATCAGCAAGCAGAAAAATCCATCGTTGGATGCTTTGGAGCACCGCCCAAGAAGGAAGGAAAGACAGGCTGGTGAAGCCTTGACAACGTGGGTCAAGTTCACCTACGGTTTTGACACTTAGGTTTCAACCTAAGGATATCCGAGAGCTATTGTAATGTATAAATAAAGGTCTAAAGGACCTAGGATGGGTTGGTGCTAACTTGTTTGAGAGTTCATTGTTATTGTGAGATTGACTAATTACTACTATGTGAGAGAGAAGTAATGGTGTGAGGGCCTTCTGCATTATAAGATCATCAGCTCGATGCGAAGATCAACCCTGTATTTGGGTGCGTAGGGAGAGAAAACAGAGATAGAGAGAGAGATTTGTTAGCTAAGAGCACAGATAAGAAATGTATTCTTCCATCTTAATATATTATAAAGAACAGTTATGTGGACGTATCCCTAGGGAGAGGGTGAACCACGTACATATTTGTGTTGTGTGTGATTGATGTTGTGTTCTCTTGTTTATGGATATATTTTTATTGCATTATTGTGTTAGATCTAACAGTTAGTTGTGTGAAGTAGATCTAAGATGGAAATTGATATCTATATGTTGTGTTGTTCTTGTATTCGATCCACTTTGTATTCCCTTGGTTGTAGACATCTTTTTCCTGCAACCCCCCATAGCTACTTCGGGTGAAACTACATCTGCCTCACAGGTGTTGCCGAAAGGCCTTATAGTTAGGGCTTGTTGGTGCGCTCTAGGAGTTGAACCATGGGCCTTCTCCTATGCAAAAATTTGTTCTTCAATTGAACTTTAGATGCATATGTAAATTCACCATTTATGTAACTCCATCTTAAAACTTATAAAACAAATTTTGGAGCTACAGGGAATATTAAGCATGCATTTTCATTTACTCAGTACAGTTTAAACCTTGCAAATTACAAGGAAAAATTTGCCTCTTTTGTACAACCACCCTTCTAAACTTGAAATTTCAAAATAAACAACATGTGCATGTCTACTATGATAAAACCCATCCCCACACACTTGCACAAATCAAATGTAAGGTATAATACACCATTGGGTTACTTTTTACAAACATTTTTTTCATTTCTAGGGTTTTACTATGCATCTCTTTCATATGTTTTCATAGAATACTCTTTGATGACTCTTAATGAAAAACAAACCTTGGTTTGTATTCTAAAGCACCATCCTATGTTTCATCAAAATGCCATGAATCGTTGTGCATAGAAATAATCCTTTTTGGAGTGTAAATGCACTACTAATTGTACAATCATGGTATACATGTTGGAATGATCAATTTACAAATTAAATCCTAAATTATTGATCCTTATCCAACTTTGGGCATGCAGTTTAATATATCCAACTTCAACAATTTGGTGTTTTGGTTTTACAATGCAATTTTTATCTTTTATGCACACCAGGTAGGTTTATGTCTCAAAATGCCAATATAAGTTTATATACAAGTGTGAAATCACAAACTACAACTTATGAAAGATGAACCACCAAATTTGTCTCAAACTGGAGACTAGGGCATGCATTTGAGTCTGAAGCAGTTTTCCCTTCAAATTTACATGAAATTACAATTCTAGGTGCATGAAAGCAACCTCTCTTGTTCTTCAATTGAAACTTATATGCATAGGTAAATTTACCATTTATGTAAATCCATCTAAAATATTATAAAACAACTTTTGGAGCTACAAAGAAGTCTAGGTGTGTATTTTCATATAATCACTTAGTACAATTTAAACCTTGCAAATTACAAGGAAAACTTTACCTCTTTTTCACAACCACCCTTTTTAAACTTCCAATTGCAAAATAAAAAACTTTATCAGGTCTACTATGATAAACCACATTCCCAACAACTTGTAAAACTCAAATCTAAGGTATCATGAACATTGAGTTACTTTTTACAAACAATTTTTTCATGTTTATGATTTTGTTGTGCATATCTTGCCTATTTTTTCACATAAGAGACTTTGATCACTTTTAATGAAAAAGTGGCCTTGTCTTATCTCCTAACCCACCATCCTATGTTTCATCAAAATTCCATGAATCTTTGTGCTTAGAAATCATCCATTTTGGAGTGTAAATGCACTACAAATTGTACAAACAAGTTATACATGATGGAATGATCAATTTACAAATTAAATCCTAAATTATTGATGCTTAGCCAACTTTTCATAGATAGTTTAATATATCCAACTTAAACGCTTTGGCACTTTGGTTTTACAATGCATTTTTTATCCTTTATGCACATCAGGTAGGTTATGTCTCAAAATGCCACTATAAGTTTATACACAAATGTGAATTCACAAACTACGACTTATGCAAGATGAACCACTAAAATTGGCTCAAATTTGAGACTAGGGAACACATTTGAGGCCAAGGGAGGTTTCACTTTGAATTTACATGAAATTCCAATTATAGGTGCATGAAAATAACCTTTGTTGTTCTTCAATTGAACCTTATATGAATAGGTAAGTTTACCATTTATGTAACTCCATCTTAAAACTTATAAAACAATGTTTGGAGCTACATGAAAGCTTGGGTGTGCATTTTCATTTACTCACTTAGTATAGTCTAAACCTTGCAATTTACAAGGAAATCTTTCACTCTTTTGCACAACCTCCCTTTTTAAACTTGCAATTGAAAGATAAACAACATAACTAGGTCTACTATGATAAACCACATCCCCAAAAACTTGCACAACTCAAATCCAAGGTATAATACAACATTTCGTTACTTTTTACAAATAATTTTTGCATTTCTAGGGTTTTACTATGCATGTCTTGACTATTTTTTCACAGAAGACTATTTGATGTCCCTTAATGCAAAACTGACATTGGTTTATCTCCTAACCCACCATCCTCTATTGGAATATTCACCAATACTTAGGGGGGGGGGTGAATCAGTATTGATCACTTTTTGTCACTTTTAATCAAAACATGTAATTTATCAATCATTCCATTCAATAATGATTGCATTTAACATATCATAAACATATAACCATAAACAATGAGTCACATCATAACAATATATACACAGTACACCAGAATTTTACATGGAAACCCAAATGAGAGAAAACCATAAAATTATTTCTTATATATCAAACGATTACATTCATAGGGAGCACCAACTTTCAAATTCTCTAGCACCAATGAGAATGAGGCTCCAACCCCCTGTTTACAGGTTCCA
Organism: Picea glauca; assembly: GCA_000966675.3. Classification (NCBI taxonomy): domain Eukaryota; kingdom Viridiplantae; phylum Streptophyta; class Pinopsida; order Pinales; family Pinaceae; genus Picea; species Picea glauca. The sequence goes on along the minus strand of JZKD02S2283417.1, from coordinate 312,252 downwards.
ACCTTAAGGAAGCTACAACTCCCTAGATTCTCTAGTTATAACTAGAAGTAGGCTCTAACCCCATAATTTACAGGCTCCAACCTAAGGGTATCTCCAACTTCTTTTATTTTTCGGCTCTAACCGGAAGGAGGCTACAACCCCATTTCCTTGCCTCTTTCTTCCTCCCTAAAATATAAATGTAGACTCAACTTGTCACTTCCATTTTCCTTGCCATTGATATTAAACTTGTCACTATAACTATCATTGATACTAATACTAATACATTATCATTGATACTAATACATTATCATCATTAAAGTAGATCCATTCACATCACCAAGAGAATCTCTCAAAACATATGCCCACCATCACCAAGATGTGCAATAAATTGTGTGCAAAAATGCCTCAATCAAGTGCCATATCATTCATCATGTACCGGAAATATATCTCAAATCATATGTCCAACATCACCAACATATGTCTCTAGCTATGTGCCAAAGACTCTCCAAGATATGACTCAAACATATACAATAACATCAAGATCTAACCTTTAAAACAAATATAAATACATACCTTTAATCATGTGGAAATATGATATATAATATCACAGACATGCATACCTTCCTCAAACTTTTCATCAAGAGAGAAACATCTTCATTGACCTTTCCTTCGGCCTCGCTCGACAAAACGGGGCATCTGGCAGTACCTCGCTTGACGATTGTTGTGCAACCAATGAGGGCCTCATAGGACATCCTATACTTGACAAAGAGAGCATGCTCAATTATGGTATTCATAAATCCTTCTCCTTTTGCATCTCTGAAAATTTCACCCTTTTCTTAGACTCACTAATAGATCACATCCTTTCTTGATGAATTGACAAAATGAGAGGCTCTTTGATGTGTATTTATACTTTTTCAAGTACCTCCATTTCCTAACTTTAGGGACGACTTGTAACTTATTGTTTGCAGCAAATTTTATACTTTTCCTTAATTTTGGGACCGATTTGTAACTTATTATCCATAGATTGGGGGCTTCTTGACCATACCTCGGGGATTCATCTTTAATAGAGAATCATTTCTCAACCGCGAGGAACTACGTGATGTACCACCTACCGTTGGAAATGAAATGATGAGGAATATCCATCTATGAGGATTTGAATTGTATTTTCAATCTCTTTCATCCTCTTTTTCCTCAAACACTTTAGGGCTTCATGACAACACCTTTGGGGCTTCCTTGTAGACTTCTTCAAAGTGTCTTCCTGTGAGGGCCATGCTTAAAGCTATGCCATAAGGGGACCACTTCAAATATACCTATTACTTATAGAGGATTATAGACTTCTTCTATAGTTTACATCACCCATTACTTCTAGGGGCTTCTGGGCCTTATGGGCTTCTTCTAGGGTTGACATCAATGACGACTAATTTTCCAACACCCTTTGTTTCATCAAAATGCCATGAATATTTGTGCATAGAAATCATCCTTTTTGGAGTTTAAATGCATTGTTAATTGTACAAACATGTTATAAATGTTGGAATGATCAATTTACAAATTAAATCCTAAATTATTGATCCTTATCCAACTTTGGGCATGCAGTTTAACATATCCAACTTTAAGAATTTGGCACTTTGGTTTTACAATGCAATTTGTATCCTTTATGAACACTAGGTAGTTTTATGTCTTAAAATGCCAATATAAGTTTAGATATAGGTGTAAAATCACAAACTATAGCTTATAGAAGATGAACCGCCAAATTTAACTCAAATTGGAGACTCGAGAGTGAATTTGAGGTTGAGATAATTTTCCCTTCAAATTTACATGAAATGGAAACTGTAGGTGCATGAAAGCAACCTATCAACCTATCATGTTCTTCAATTGAACTTTATATGCATAGGTAAATTTACCATTTGCGTAACCCCATATTAAAACTTATAAAACAAATTTTGGAGCTACAGGGAAGCTTGGGTGTGCATTTTCATTTACTCAATACAATTTATACCTTGCAAATTACAGGCCAAACTTTGCCTCTTTTGCACAACCTCCCATTTTAAAATTTCAATTTAAAAATAAACAACATGACTAGCTCTACTATGATAAACAACACCCCCAAGAACTTTCACAACTCAAATCTAAGGTATAATACAACATTGGGCAGGTTTGGGAACAAACAATAGAGAAAAACTCTATGCCATCTGGATCCGAATTAAGGTTTTAGTGGGCAGGAAGGTTAAGAGGCTATAGGTCTTTCATGACTCCAAACTTATGATGTATTGGGAAAATGGTAAAAGTAACATTTCTAACTTAGAAATGGGGCCTATGAAAAATAAAATATATTTTCAAGATGTGTCATTCGATCGTGTATATTGAGAATTCAACCACAAAGTTGATGAGTTATCATAGGAAGCACTCATTTTGAATGAAGTGTTTTTGCTCGTTCATGAGATTAAGGAACATACTCCTACATATTTGATACTCTTACATATTTTTTGATAAATGGAGTTTTGGTCTTGTTCTAATTTTTTCATATGTAAAGTTAGAGAAAGTTCGCCTCATGGTTTGTCTCAACATCAATACAAAGCTGCAAAAATATTTGTTTAAAGAGTGACATGTATAAGGATGATTGTAAGAGTAAAATTCATCAGCATGGGATATAGTCTTATATGATAGAGGTAGTATATAAAGGAAATCACTTCTAACATTAAAATTAGAAGGGATATCATCAATGTGTATATCATTTCCACAAGAAACATATTTACAATGATTTTTGTCTCATAAAAAAATCCTGAAATAAAAATATTTCTTCTAGGTATATTTAGACATTATTAAAGAGATGAATTAAAGATCACTTAAATATTGCAGATAATCACTAAATATCACAATAAGAATCACATATAAGACAAGTATGAGTCAAAAAAATTAACAATATTCCATTAATTCCTCATAAATACATAAGGATCCTTACATGACAGACATCATAGATACAATCTCCATTATAAAACTGAGCAAATTGTAATACAAATTATACAACTTTCTCCTCTAAGAAGATTCCTCTTAAGGAATCTCTAACAAGCCTCGCCTTTGTTATCTCTCTACTTACAACCTTATATGTTATGTTCCCCATGGGGACCACCGTAACCCATAGTTCTCTCACATAAGTGGATCGTAACTAACTTTACATATATTCACAGGTCCTCCAACCAATTGTTACAACCTTATATATTATGTTCCCCATGGGAACCACCGTGACCCATAGATTTCTTACATAAGTGGAACATAAATAAATTTACATGTATTCATAGGTCCTTGAGCTAGATGTTACAACTTTGAGGTGATTCTTAGTACTCGAGGCAGATTTTGCCTTGTTGTATCCAGTCATCTATTGAAATCGATAATCAAAAGGGTGTTTTAACCAGACAACAGATTCACACTGTGGGTGATTACTGAAGAATCTTACAGTGCCAATGGGTTCCAAAATTGGTAGTGCACTGAAGGGTCTAATTGAATATACATGATGCACTATGAATATGAAGGGTGTACCACTAAAAGGGAATAGAGCACGAGAAGTATTGGGGACGAGATTGAGGGAAAATACTATGGTGGGTATGGATAGGATTGATTCCAAAAAGGTATATGTTTACCAATTTATATGGTCTTGCTCTTGAGAAGCTACCTTTGTATCTTATACCTAGGTCAAGCACCTTCAACACCCATTTGGCCCAACCAACCTAGAGATATCCCTTCTTGCAAAATATTTTTTCTCGTCTCCTTGTACTGTCACATTCCATTGAAACAGTCTGCATCATTGATTTCGCCCCTCAAGATGTGATCCATTTGCTTTGGTTCTTGCAGTTCTACTGGAGACTACCCTTTTCTCTGTCTTTTCTCCTCATGGATTGTCGACGTTGATCCAAAGTGATTTTTCTTTATTGGTGGCACCATATGCATATGGGTGAAGGACTGTGTCCTCTGGAACAAACACTTGAATCCTTCCCAATTTTCCCCCATGGTGGTGCAGTCTAAATGTCATACGTTTAATTGGCATTTTTCACATGAATGTGGTGATCTAAATCTAGGAAAAATCACAATTTTATGTTGTTTAACTTGCATTTTTGAATGCATAAACGGATTTAGCATTCTTAGAAACCCTTGGGGCACTCAGATTACACAGACTTAACCACTCAACGCGATACTTATTATGCCATGTACTATTGTCCCTTTATTATACAAAGGGTAACTTTGGGACATGGCAGTATCGATCAGGACGAGCCATCATATGACTTCATAGGTCACATTAACTATCATCTGACTTGAAATTTTCTCATAGACTATTAGGTAACACAACTGATCTAGTTCAGGTATTGTCCAGCCTTCCCACATCATGAAAAATTCTAATATGTATTATGTTCATCCATTGATAAATGTATTTACCAATCATATCTCTTGTCCATTCATGTTTAACTGACGTCTAGAGGCAGAGTGGGTATAATTAGCTACGAAAAACATTTTTAGCCCCCATAACAGGCATAATTGGCGTATTGATCGAGACAATGCAGGAATAATTAGATCGAGTTGAAACTTTTTGGCCCTCATAACATGCATAATTGGCATATATATAGAGACAATGCAGGCATAATAAGTCCGTGACAAAAAAATTTGTCCCCCTTTCTAGCATAACTAAGGCCCAATTAGGTGCTAAACACACCTATCACAAATAAATTGCTGACATGGAAACACCACGCAGGTGACAAAAAGGCCGACCATGAGGCAATGGTGGTCACTATGGTTATGTCTTCATTCTTTATTTTTTTTTAATACGAGTCGTAAATCCAACAAATACTACACTGTGTCATACGTAAGGCGAAAGTTGAGAGAACAAGAAAAAAATATAATGAAAATTTGAGAATTAATAGGTAAGGTCTGATGGTAAGGTGAATTTTTTCCGTAATGTTGGAAAACCCCATCGGACTTCAACGCCATATGTAGTAGTGACAACTCCACTATGCGCTACCGTGTTCCAATGAATATCCCTGCATATTACTTTCTATCACTGAGTTTTCCTGAAGAATCATGTATCTTGTAGGAACTATTGTATCCATCACTCTATTGATGTCACATGAACCTATATCCCATAACATTCCAATGTATGTAATGTACTTATCCACCTAATCCATGGATGTATATACCTCATTGCATCCTAGTCCGCAAGAGGTGTGTTCAGTTATCTCCTCCATAGCTAATCCTTGGGCCTTTAGTGGAATCACCAACATAGGCGACTCATGATGTTCACAATGAAAAATGAGCACATGGTGAAGCACCTCTACATCGAACCTATCCTCAAGAACCTTCAACTTTGAATTTTCATCATGTGAAATCATCACAAGCGGCTACTCCCTTGAATCATGAGTGCCAATCGTGCCCTCATGTGTCATGGTTTTCCAAGATGATGGAGTCTCTATTGTTTTCAATGAAGAGTGTGTCAAACACAGCTGGTGAAAAATCTCCTCAACCTCGCTTTCCTTGTCTTCAACAAACTTAAGAGAAAGGTCCTTACCCATGAACAACTGCAAGTAATCAGATTTCATCTACTCTAGTGCTTCTTTTTTGTTGTGCCATTGGGTACTAGTGAATCCATCTATGATTCCCCTTTTCCTCTCCTCCAATTGGGTTTTCCACATAAGGTATTCAATAAACTTATGAGCACCATTTGCCTTTGTCAATACTTGTACAATATGCACTTCCTTGACCAATAACCGGTCCTCCAAATCTTTCAATGCTAAGGGTTTTTGTTTAATTTCAGCATCATGTTGAGGTACAATCAGGTCCTCATAATCATCAACATCATAAAGGAGATATGGTTTTGAATCCTTATCATGTGTAGGTGTTATAATGCTTGAACTACCTGCATCATAAGCATCATACACATTGAATGATTGGAACATTTCTTCATAGTCATCATAGGATGTTGCATCCTCATATTTTGTTAATTCATCAGAGGTATACCCATCCAACACACTAATGTCATCAACCTCATCAGTTAGCTCTGATGATATACCATAGGATGTTGTTTGGTATTCCTTTATGCACGCATTCTCTACATGATCCTCCATCTGTCTTTCATGCTCATCCTTATTTAATTTCTTTCCTATTCCTATCAAGTAATCCTTATCTAGAACCTTGGGCTAGCTTCCATACTTGAGGGTGTAATATCCTCAAAAGGGAAAAGATGCACAAATTTCCTCACTCAATGCTAGATACTCCCAATAGTAAGGCCTATATCTCATTTTTTTACCTCCTTCAAAATTTCAGTCAAACGTTCCAGATTTATCTTCTTAAGTCGTTGCATCATGGTTGTTAGAAAGCCATATTAATTTCATAGTTTTAATCTAATACAATTTAGTAATGGCCTAGGAACTACTTCTACACTTTCTTCTCACCGATGTAGAAATATGCAAAGTTTTATGAGTGTTGAATTTCATGAAACACTTAATATGTAGGCGTCTTTTTACTCCCACTATATTGTTGTTGGCATTTTCTTCATGAATTTTTGTGGCTCAAGTATTTTAACAAACAGTTTGGGATCTTTCCCAAATCCATAAGAGACAATAAAGACAAATCACAAAATCATAAGTGATACAACCCACATATAACTCACAAAATATCTTGAATCTTTGGCACTTGAATGAAATAGCCTCGCTAGAAACAGAAACAGAGAATGTGTTTGGGGAACTATACGTACTTGAAAACCCCACTGTACTACTCCAAATATGATATATATCTTCTATAATTTTGGATGTAAGCGATTAATTATATCCTTGGGAGAAAAAGCATCCCTTTCACAACAACAATCGGCCCAATAAGTGAATAATTTGTCCGAAAAAGTAAATGGCATCCACCACAACATTAATCTCGACTCATTCGCTGAGAATTCAACCCTTGCACAAATGAATTCATCCTGCATGCTAGAATTGGCTTCTAGAAACTGAACACAAAACCTCTCAAATAAAATTGATCTCGTACTTGTAGAACTCACTCAACAAAAGAGTTCAACCATCAATAGCAAGGAAGTCGTCTCAAAATGATGAAACTTGACCTATGTAGTAAGTAAATTCACCCATAGATGAAGAAACACATCCAACATAAGGAGTATGTGCTCTATTATGAAGATTCCACCCAACTAGTATACAACTCGCCCCAACAATGAAAGAATGTCCCAACAATGATAAATTCGTCCCAAAGAAAAAAGAAATGACCCATCTCCAAGGAACTCGATCCCTAACAATGAAGATCGGCTCTAAAAACAAGCAAATCGATCTAGGAAATAGAAATTGGGATATCTAGTAGAAAAATGACCCATTCTCCCATGCAAATTTTGGTGTTCACGATTAAGATTTGTTCTAGTGCTATAGTAACTTGGTTCTCACATCATATTTCAGTCATCTTATTAAGGACTTAGCCACTAGAATAATAAATTCGGCCCGTACTTAGGAGTTCCACCCAGCACCAAAAAATCGACCCAATCAATCAATCTCAGACTCAACCCAGATGATAACCTTAGCCTTCTCACAATATAACTCAGTCTTAATTCCAACAAAACGGTCTTGTCAATGTCAACTTGTCCTGCACAAGTAGTTATTATTCCCACAAACCCCAACTATTGGATATAACCTTATGTCAATAAGATCCAATGAAGATATACTCATAAGATAGAAATATCAGCATCTTTGATGCCACTATAATATTCCCAGCTAGCCTATAAGATCCAATTAAGATATACTCATAAGATAGAAATATCACCATCTTTGATACCACTATAATATTCCCAGCTAGGCTAGGCTAGGATATCAAGATATTTGTCAAATTATGCTCTAAACATTGACGAGTTTTTTACAAACATTTTGCATTCATAAAATACCTTCATCAAACACATTGCAAATATTGCTAGTACACATGAAATGAAAAGGTCATCATGGAATTTTATTTATGAATGGAATCCAAAACAAAACAATTCTCTAATGGATGCTAAAAAAGTTGCATTACATCAATGAAAATCACACAATAACAAAAAGCCAAAACCTGAATGGTTCCATGACCTCCTCAATAGATTAAGCTTCCTCCTACAAACTGCATAATGGATAACTCTAAACCTCCAAAACCTGTTGAATATGATTCCAAACTACAATGTGAATCTCAAGTAAATATCATGGATGTATCCTCCTCTTTTGTCTAGCAACAATGGATCTTTCACCAATGAAAAACCTTGGCTCGAATACCACTCCAAAGAGATCAATCCAAAAGCATAATGCAAAGTCAAGTGCTACCCCTCCTTTTATCCTTCTTCCATTCCTTTTAGAACTTTCCCCTTTTCGACTAAATTCCCCTTTTACGCTCACTTTAAGATTAAAAGTTACTTTTGATAATGTTTAAGTAACTAATTAATCTAAAGTTACTTTATTTCCTTAATGTCACTATAAAAATATAACATCCCCTAACTAAGTGAAATTAAATAACCCCTTTGAATTCCTTTACTTTCATTAACAAGCCACAAAAGTCATTTCCACTATAGAACAAAGGAATCCAAAAATCCAAAAATGGGGACATGGCACTCCGCTTGAATGTTAATGGGATGGGAGCTTGAGTTGAGAGGGGTTCTGAACCCGAGGTTTGATGTATACACAGGATGGATCATTTGAAAAAATCATCCTTGTGCATGTAGGAGTTGGAAGCCAACCTATTTACCACAATGAAGATGTTAATTTCATTAATTCTTCGTACTCCAGTGTCGTTCCTCCATCCAAATAATGTGCCTAAGAAAATCCTCAAGGGATTAGAGCAGCTTTGTGGTGAAAAAGAATTCTCGCAGAGGTAGAGAGGAAACCTTTTCTTTAAAATAGTGTTAGCTAGGGACCACTGAGTACATCTGCTTCACAGGATGGAAGACATCCGTTCATTCGCTCAAAATTATAGTCCATCTCGAAGAAGGTTTGTCTGGGCCATGATTGATCCACGTCGTGGGTATCCGATGGGTTATTTTCGTGGAGCTGGAATGCGACCCGAGACATTGACCCGTCAGAAAAAACCAACAAGATGGGTCCAACGAGATGCTTACGAGGTTGTCATGAATTTCCAGGCTACCACCCAGTCACGCTTTCATGCACACCTAGATGATTTTGAAAGGGAAGTTCAGTTGGAAATAACCGTGACCATTTATAAGGAGGTGGTAGAAGCCACCCTCAATTGGGTTCTAGATGTAGGAATCACTCGCCCTCGAGAGACAAAATATTGGAAAACAACGGAACTGTATTGGAACATTAAGACACTCCTGGGCCAAATGTTGCAGACCGGAGATGATTCTCGAAACACCATTCAGTTGCATCTCGATGGCCTGCACCTGCTTCTCAGGGAGGTTCTCTCTCGTCTTCCATCCTCTATCACATTCATGACCCCTTTCTCCCCAAAGAACACGACACAATTTTCACCTGATTCACCTTAGGACGAGACTCGACCTCCTTGAGCCTCTTAATTTGTAGGTACCTTTGTTTAAATTTTGAATCAATAGTATAAGAAGAGATGGTAATGGATTCACCTCCTCCGTATAACTATTTTATTTTCTAGGTTTAAAGTCTCTTTCTAAAAATATCTTGTAAACAATATAGAATAAAGGACTCTTCCTTTGCTACTGGTTTGATTTCCCTACTAACATGTTAGTAGAAAATATTTTTTTTGTATAAATATTACTCTCGTAGTAAATATAATTTATAATTTTGATTGTGTGCTTACCAAAAAAATGGTATGGAACATTCCATTACTTAAAAAAATTAAGGACATTTTAAAACTTTTTTAACTAAATTGATGTGGAATTTATTATCTAAATAACATTCTTATTAGTCCCTAGTCCCTGCCTCCAAAACCTCGCGGTGCACTCTATTACATTAAGCGGTGTTTTAATAAAACAATGTATTATTTGTTTTTCATTATCTTTTATCTTTTTTTCATTGGCAAATTTAAAATTTGGATGACACTTAAATATCTGGTTTGTTTCCATTCTTTTTTCTAATTTTCAATCATTTAAAATGAATTTAAAAATATATAATTATAATTGGTCTCGTTTTTACATTTGTGACAGACTTTCACATTCTTTCACATTAGTCAAAGCCTCACTGCACTCGAAGGTGTTTCACTGCACTAGAAGCCTCTACATCCAGATGACAACACTCCACTGTGCATGTATTGCTCCACTTGGATGTGTTTTCTCTCCCTGAAACACCCTCTACCTATTAGTGGCCTCCCTTCTTTCTTATCTTCAACTGTAGGCGGTAGTATGGAGTTATTGGTAGCTAGTATATTTAATGGCCCGCAACGTAAATGACCACACCTTATCTTTCTATCCTGGCTTCTCTTGCAGCAAGGGCCAATAGGTCGGTTAGGATGTTGGAAGGTAACATTGAACTCACTTCTTTCTAGGATGATGTATAATAGAAACATAGCCAACCATTGAAGTCTAGAAAGCCATGGAATACACTAAATTTTTAATAGAGGGATACGATCCCAAGTTTCCCCGAGATGAGATATAGAGAAGTTGCAGCCATGAATTTACCACACTGATCAATAATAGCACAGGATTGAAGGTAACTGCATATTCCCCGCTTTTCTCATAATTTCCTCTAATATTATTGTTCGAGTTCTTGGGACCAAGCATAATTGTAATTCTTTGTTTATACTCAATAAGACTGCAACCCAATGCTTGTGATATTACTCTTTCCTACATAGTTTGTACATGCACCAAAAACATAATACAGAAATAAATAAGCTGAGTATATAAATCTCTGAAGTTAAAAACTAAACCCCAAAAGAAAATACTGATAGACAACAGTGAGTTCGATGAACAACATTGAATGCAGCTATCCATATTGAGTACCACAATTTTTCAATAAAATAATTGTTCAAGCTATATGTGATTTTAATAGTGAAGTGTGTAAATTACTTCAGATAGACCTTTTTATCCTTCAAACTCTTAAAAATGATCATTTGATTCGAGAAGAATGGTATAATATAAGGGGAACCAAATGAATAGCCAGAGCCGAGAGATGAATATGTTGATATTCTCAAGGAAACAAACGTAATTAGAGAATTTGAAGAATCGTGAACTTACACAACTAGGACTTAAAGTAGAGCAAGACATTCTTATACTATTTTGGTCATACAAATAAGACATAAAATCAAAGGAATAGAAGCCATATAACACAACTCATTGATTTCTAAGTAGGATAAAGATTTCTAGATGAGAAGAGATAGAACACTACTACAAAGCGATTTATTTAAGCATTGCCAACAATATTTACCCGATATAAACACCCCTAAAATGACATTGTACGGATAAAAAAGATATCATTTAGATATATCCACCCCTAAAATGACATTGAGAAGATATCATTTATAATGCAACATTGAAAAACACACCCACAAAAAACACTATAAAAATATCATAGCTTATTGTCCAGATTCACAACTTCTTATTTGTAGACTGTATCAACTTTTTGTTTGTTTTATTTTCATTCAGATAACACAATATGATGGTTAAATATTAACAAGGAAATGATAAACATAATAAATAAAAGCTAAGTGAGCTACCATGACATTAATTTGAACCTACTTCTCTATGGTGAAATTCTTCCAAGTATAGTTGGAATTGATGTATTCCCCTCTACATCATCCAGATATATTGTGGCTAGCAACCTTAGGGTTGGTGAATTTGTAAATAGTTGATTTTTGTTGGACTTCTATTTTAACAATATAAAAACTTCATAAGTCCTGCAAAATAGGTACAATTGAAATACCATTTCAATACCATCTCAATATTTGTAATTGTAAATACCAATCCATACCAAAAGACCAAATCATAGGCAAAAGAAATATTTCAAACCCTTTTCAGGGTAATATACTTAATGCAACACACACAATTGTTAACCATCCATGACTTCTTTTTGAGGCCTAATCATATTAATTTCTAAATTTTAATTTTTACAGACTAGTAATTGTTCCTCTTATTTCTTCTTTCCTATTCTTCTAAACCCCTTGATTTTAATTTGAACTAATTAATAATTAGCTTTTATATTCAATTTTTCACCTAGCCTCACAACCATTACATGTTACAGTCTACTTTCTGTTAGAATTAATGATTAATTTGGAGTTGGTTTTGGTTTGTTGGAGTTGTTGAGATATTCTCTCAACCACTCCCTCCAAGTATGGAATCGGTTAGATCTGAATCCAGCTATATATGTAGCTATGCATGTGTGTAACAAGGGAATAATACAATCTATTGTTTGTGTTTTATTCGTGTGCAATGGCTGAGCTTTCAATTTCTATTTTGGTATCAGAGCAAGGACATCCTTGACTCTCTCACGAGAGGGGATGGAAAATGAGATAGATTGCAAGCTGATAATTTGTATATATGTAGTGTAGGAGAGTGTTATGTGTTTAGTGGCTGATATAAAGAGAACCACTGCCAGATTCAAAGCAAATCAAACAGAGGTAGAGCGTGAAGGAGTCATCGCTGCACGTGACCAGATCGCTGCTGCTCAGCTCTGAGAATTAGAGTGCACGATCTATTGGAGGTTGCCAAACCCTTGCACCGCGGTCAAGAAATAGAGCAGTTGTGGACGATTTGCTCCCATCAATCCGTTGTTGTTCAGTGGAGCTGATGTTAATGAAATATGTCAGCGTGCTTGTAAGGATGCCACTCAAGGAGATACTTCAACATATTTTAAATTCTTTCAGATTTACTGCCAGATTGGTTGATGTATCAGCCGCAACCACATGTCGAGGTTTTCAGTCTCTTAAATCGCTGAAGGGATCTATGTGTTAAGTTTGTTGTGTTTATTAAGTGTGGAGTTTTATTAAGAAAAAAAAAAATGTAAACTCTTGATTCTTGTTGTATTTCGGTGCTTCAGAAACAAATAGTTATATTTGTATGTTTGTGAATGAGAAAGGTCAATTGTATTATTGACTGCTGAAAACATTTTGTATTAAGATCACTGTCCTATATAACTGTCAAAATTTTCTTTTTGGAGGGATTTTACAGATGGAAGTGTATCCATAAAATGGTTCAGTATCAAGATTGTCCTTCAGGAGGTCGAGAAGCGTCCGTTCTCCTTCGGGAGGTCGAGAAGCGTCCGTTCTGCAAAGAACGTCACAGATGGTCAGAAGCGTTTTGACTTTAAATGAGTCGAGAGGGAAGCTCGAAGTTGTGGAGAAGAAAGAGCGTAAACCAGGAGATTTCAGAGTGGGTGAGAGTGCTGATGAAGACCAACATAGATATATGTTGTAATTTGAGAATTGTAATATGTGGTTTATTTGTAATGTAATCATTAAGGGAGGGTGTTAGAATTAATGATTAATTTGGAGTTGGTTTAAGTTTGTTGGAGTTGTTGAGATATTCTCTCAACCACTCCCTCCAAGTATGGAATCGGTTGGATCTGAATCGAGCTATATATGTAGCTATGTATGTGTGTAACAAGGGAATAATACAATCTATTGTTTGTGTGTTATTCCTGTGCAATGGCTGAGCTTTCAATTTCTATTTCTTTCACGCATCATTTTGATTAAGAGGATGCTCAAGTTTTGGTAGGATTTATGAGTTCCATCTTGTTGGACTTTTCTATGCTTCATTTTTTTTTTTGTAGATAGACCATATATACGTTTTCATTCTTTTTCTTTTAACATCTTCTGTGACAATGGATGCGGTTGAAGCGAATTGTATAGGAAAAAATGTCGTTGTCAAAGAGGCATCAATGTATTGGATTTAAACATTGTGATACCTCTTAGGGAAATCTGAA
>JZKD02S2283417.1:274776-297900 GCA_000966675.3 Picea glauca | reverse complement strand
GGTATTCACAGCAGTAATAACCACCCAATCCTTATACTCTGGATTGGCCAAGTTCCGATCAATTACTGCAGTCTGGCCGTTAAGGAAGTCCATAGCCTGTATGGTCAGAGCACTGGCCCCGTGACCATTTCCAGGAATCCAATGTGCCTCCTCCTTTAATGCTTTACACGATCCACTGCGAGGACAGTATTGAAGACAATCACTCCTGCTGAGGGAGGTTTTCTTAAAACCTAGCCCCTCCTCAGCTACCATAATTCAGAGCAACGCAAGGGAAGCGCAGATGAGATGAATATGAGGATTGATCGATTGCTTCAATACATCTGCATGACCCTGTGCCAGACGGTAATTTGTAGATTTCCTATATCCTCAGCCTCCATGAATTATTGGAATATCTACTTTTTTAATGGAAAATCTATTTTTTTTTTTTAATACGATAGTGGATTTCTTCCTAGCTGGGCAATCCGGAAATTCTTGTAAGGCAATCCGGAAATTCCCATAAATATTTCGTTTTGCTTTTTGTATATTAGATTGCTGGTGTGGAAGAAATTCGCTTCTTTGAGTCAAATGCGTACCTGAGCGAAATAATCTTTTATCATAGTGGGCATATTCGCTTTATTTTGCATCAAATAAGAAATCCTTATGCTAAAGGGAAATAAATTTTATTAAAGTGGGCATATTCTCTTCATTTTGCAGTGAAGTAAAACATACGCTATGTTTAATATTTTAACTTTCGATGTGGCTAATGAAAATTGATTCGCACTGACTTAAGAGGTGGATAAAGTAAAAATAATATTTTATACTCCAAAAGCATCAGAATATCCAAACGCGCTTTGAGTCCAAGAATGGATGATATTCCATGAAATGTGCTCCACACCAAACTAAAACAAAACGTGATATATGTTCATATGTCCATATGTCCATTTGGATTAAATCTGTCCTTCGATGGTGTTGTGAGCATTAACATGATATTTTGCAATCTAGCCCTTTATGACAGAGTTACTCTCAACCATCCATTGAAAAATTGCATATCAATTTTCGATTTAAACGTACATTAAAAATATCTTTAGTAATTACACCTAAACACAAATTTGTACAATTGGATTTTTATGTAGCTAATTAGAGATTCCATATTACCGAATTACTATAAGTAGAGTTTTATAGTTACAATGTTTTTCATATAATATATATAATATATTGGGTGATAATAAAAAAAAATATTGATTTTTTAATTTAAAAAGACAAATTAATATACATGTTAGTATTAAATTTAAAAATTATATCTATATATATATTAATTTGAAGAGATAATTTAATGTATATACACATTAAATTTAAAAATAATGTAACAAAATAAACTGTAAAAAATTGAATTACTTCTTATTATTTTATCAAATGTTTAATGAAAATTATATAGACTAGTTAAACCTCAAAATTAAAACCTTAACTATACACACAAATCCTTATATGTGTTCTTCATGGAATATATATATATATATATATTAATTTGAAGAGATAATTTAATGTATATACACNTAGGGAGGATGTTGTTGTGTGAGAAGGAACATTGTGAAGAGGTGTATAGCATTAGGGGCATATGTTTTCCTCATCATTCATGTGTAAATTTTAGTTCCCTTTCAATTTTTAGTATGTTATTGTATTTCAAATACCACTTGTCTTTATTTTTTTATTATGTTATACTTGCTTCTTACTTAACAATCATTTCATTAAATTTGAACTAATTTTAATCTAATTTCAATTGGAGAGAAATCAAAATCGTATTTCAAAATGGAAAATTTTGATTTCCAAAATGCAAAATTTAATTTTAAATGTCAATTATTTTTAAAATGTCAAATAACATTTCAGAAATGAAAAATTGATTCCCCACACTGTCAATATGCATTTAGTT
Organism: Picea glauca; assembly: GCA_000966675.3. Taxonomy (NCBI): domain Eukaryota; kingdom Viridiplantae; phylum Streptophyta; class Pinopsida; order Pinales; family Pinaceae; genus Picea; species Picea glauca. Next base: position 295,994 of record JZKD02S2283417.1, on the reverse strand, counting down.
ATTAATTATTTTCATATTTATATACTCTAAGAAAAGATCAACTCATTAAATAGACATGGAAGATAGTATATGTATAAAATGCATAATTATTGGATTCCAAGACATTTATGTAATCAATAATTTGCTGTCATTTTTTATTCAATAATTGGTCATAAACATAGAATATAATAGACACCTACCTACTCAAAATATCAAACACTTTTAATAGTAATAGATTTAACTATATGTATGTGATGTGTAAAATGAATGGAGGATATCCCATTACAAGAATTCATCCAATAGTTATTAATATATTATGAAATGTCTTTTTATGCTTTGTTTTATTTTAGATTTTCATATTTAAAATTACTAGCTAAGGTCACACAATACTAAAAAAAAGTTTACTTAAGAAAATAACACATCATCCACACAACGAACATAAGATGTACTTTAGAAAAAACAATAAGGGACAAACCAAGATAAAATACGAGGCCTATGTCTTCTCTTTTCCTTTTAATTACAAAATCAAAATACAAAAAAATGTGCACTCACTATGAAGTTGCCATGGAAATTGTAGTCTAAATGGATACTATAGGATCTTTGAATTCCATTTATATGCTCAAGTATCCCACTCATCTATGATATATAAAGTATGGAACAATAAACAATAAAATCATATTTGACCATAACAAAGGAACGTGTAAGAAAAAAGAAAAAAGAAAAAAAGATGATTATTGATTTGTGGTTTCGGTCTTCGATCTTTCTACTAGGGGATATGTTTTTTGCAAGAAAACCCTATCTCCCAGATGCTTTTCCTCCTCCTCTACAACCTACAGAACTATTTTTCTAAAGAACCTTGCCCTGTCCCACTCCCCAAAGGCAATAGACCTACCCCACGCTTCCAAAGGCTTCCCTCTCTCATGAGTTGTCCTCACATATGTCAACCCATATCTAAGTCATCTGGCTTTGTCCTCTCCCCTGAGTCGTCACTTATTTCATTTTTCAGGTCCCATAAGTTTTTGTTTCTATCATTTTCTTCCATGCCACCTCCATCCCTTCATCGTTTCTTTGACTGGATGCTAAGATCTTTGAGGACCACACATATGAAATGGATCGATTACCTAAAGAAGAGGAGTTATTGAACTTCTTTGAACATCTCCATCTAGGCTCGGATATCTCGACCACTTCTTCGACGAGCTGCAGACATCATTAACATGACCCTCATTCGGATCCAAGTACACTCTCTTCTCTCAACGTACTATCTCACTTAAAAATCACGTCTCCCACTCAGTCTCATAGTGAGGTAACACTATATCCCTCGATCTCTTGACATGATGGCTCTATTATGGCCTCTTCCTCCTTGGAGGATCTCATACCCCTACCTATCTCCTCCCTTAATAACCCCCTCCATCCCTCCCCAAATGTGCTTGTATCTTTCCCTCTCATTCATTATTCCTTTGAAACCACCTTCCCTTCTTTGCCTCCCTCAAATATTCTAGACTTTCCTTTCCAACAGTCGCAAGCGGTTTTATCTCTGAGAGGTTTTGTTAGTGGTCTCACTATAGAGAATTTTATGTATGGGAAACATTTTCCACCTATCCAAGCCACAATGTCATCAAACTATGGAATGGACAAACCTCATAAAAGAAAAAAATATCTAAAAGACAAAGTTGGGCCCAAAAATCTAAATCTTGGAGGGGGAATCAAGTTAAATGAAATCGTGAGCATGTAGCAAAATTCAAAACCTGGTTAGCATCAACTTTCAGGAACCTCCTCAAGTATGATCCAACTAGTTTGGTTCTTGTTAAATGCTAGATAGCCTCGATTTTTAAGTCAGATGTAGACACATACAAAATCCTTGTAGGAAGATGGCACTGCAGAATTCAATCTCTCCACCTAAAATGTTGGTCGCCTAATTTCAATGCCTCTTCTAAAATGAATATCACTCCAATCTAGGTATGCCTCCTAGGACTACCTATGATGTTTTGGATTGAGGATGTCCTTTTTGAACATGGATGTTCACTTGGTTTATATTACGAGGAAAACTTCTCCTTGTAAACGGGATATATGGCCAAAATTCTGGTTGGCCTCAAGCTCTTGAGTGGGGCAGTAATAAATATCTCCTTCCAGGTCTAGGATCACACCTACATACAAGAGATATACTACGAAGGGATTCCATTCTGATGTGGACACTGCCACATATATGGAAATATGGCAAATGAATGTGCCTTATAGGACAAAAGGAGAACATGAGTTAACAGGACAACACCAACACATCAAGCAGTTCTTACTCCCATCCCTCTAGCCTCGACACCTCCAACTCGAGCTCCTAGAAAAGAATTTTCACTAGCACATTCCCCAATGTTCCTAGAAGAAGAAAAAAAACCACCGTCTTCTTCTCCACAAGATAGAATACAGGGAAGGTATGCTCACTTATTCTCCCCTTCCTCTTTTTCCTTCAAGTTATTTTTTTGGTGGTAACGATATTGGACTTCATTTTGTTGAAAAGGAACCCTTATACATCTCCTTTCTATTCGACCTCTCTAGTAACTCACTTCCTAATCCAAAACCCCTTATCCCTCTAACTCCACCCATTATCCATGATCCCTCTTTCCTCCCATGCCTTCCTCTACCCCCTCGTCTCCACTTCCCCCTTGCACCTCCTCCTCGCCTCCTTCAAATTATAACTTGAGATCCTCATCTCAATTGTTTTAGGAGGCTCCCCTTAGTACTCAGGGAGCTCTTGGTGACATGAATAAAAAACCATAGCAAAGAAGAAGGAAAACCTGCATCTCATAGGAACAAAAACAAACACACTCTGAATTTCAATCTGGGAAACAAAATTATAGTCTTAGAGTGTCATCCCACTCTGAGGGGCCTCCATGATCATAGTCTTAAACAACTTCCAAGGGATTTCCAACTCCTAAAAAATATTGGTGATGTGTAGGTTGGTCGACGTGCATAATCTTACTATACATATGCTATAGGAAAAAATGATGGAAGGGGATTCAACCATAAAAATTATATCATCCTCCTTCTTAGAATGGTCATTCACGACCTTGGATGAAAAAGGAATATATGGCGGTCTTCTAACAAGATGGAGAAAGGATTCTCTTCAGCCCACAAATTCACGGGCCTCGCCAAAAGTGCTAGGTACTTCATTCTACTCTCCTTTCAATAATCTATGATCTGGATTTATGAGCGGAAAGAAATGAATAACAGTCTATATACAATAACAGAAATATACGAAGAATAACAATATATATCAACTCAACAATAAATTCTATTGAATAGATAAAATATGTTGAAACTGTAAAAATGTAGAACTAAAAAGAACTTGCTCGAATGGTGGTATTTATCTCTAAGAAGAGATGTGGTTGCTACGTGCATCCATATAAGAACAATGATTAGAATGAGGCTCTAGAGGGCTTACTAACATTACTCATGAATGACAGAACACTAGACATCCAAAAACCTAACCCTAGGAGGTGAAACACCAAAATTTAAGTGAGCCTGATGGGTAAGTTGGTACCTCAATTTCCCAAGGTTGTAATGTTTGCATAAAACCTCCATTTTAGGAGCGTGATAGCCCGTTGGAAAGGTATTTTTGATAACTACACATTATTTCTTCAAACTCTAACTCTATTTCGAACCCACAATTACAAACAATTACAAAATAACGCATTGAACTAAAAAATGTCAAGCGGAGCCAATTGGAATAGGTGGGTGGCCACTAATATCCACCTGGATCAGGCCTCCCCCCTTAAGAAGAAATGGTTTCCATTGCATTGATTTCCCCCATAACGTGACGAAATTTATACCAAATTTGTCTATAGGTGAGCCACTTTCCTCGGTGCAGGAGATTCCCTGCCTTGAAAACCCAATAAAGTTGGATCCTCTGCTCATGAGTGCCCTTGACCTGTTTGTACACTATCTGATCAGTGGATTTTGATTCGATGCAATTAGGGTTGATCTCAAAAGAATTTTCACCCACATCCTTGGTGATGGTGTAAGGCCCATAACAAAGTGAATGGAGCTTCTAATTGGGCCTTGTAAGACGTTCTTTCTACAAATGTAACCATACATTGTCTCCCACCTAAAACTTGTGCAATACTTGGTGTTGATCATGGCATTTCTTGTACTTAGCATTAGATTTCTGCAAAATCTCATGGACCTGTTGGCGGATGTGTTGAATTTGATCGATGAATGTGGTGGATTTTTTGGCCTTAGACTGAACATGGGAAGAATCTGTATTTGTGGTGGCAAGAGGTAGTGAAACATCAATGGGACCCAAGGCTTGGAATCCCATCCCCACTTGAAAGGGGCTATGGCTGGTGGAGATATGGAGAGCCCTATTGTATTTTTGTTGAACATAGGGAAGACTCTCATCCCATATATGCATATACTTAGAGTTATACATCTGCAGGATGTGCACAGTCATCCGATTGACGACCTTTATTTGGCCATCGGTTTGAGGGTGGAAGGAAGTGGATTTAGTGAGATTGGTGTCCAACAGTGACCTGAGACTTGACCCAAATGTGTTGAGGAACCTGTTGTCCTCATCAGAGATGATGTTATTTGGTATCCCAAAATGGACCCACACTCGTTCGAAGAAGAGATTGGTAGTATATGTCATTGTGATGCTCTTCTTGCTGGTTGTGAGAATGGTCATCTTCAAAACCTGATCAATCACCACAAATACACAATCATTTCCTTTCTTGGTGGACGGAAGGACGGACATGTAATCCATTAAGATGGATTCCCAAGGCCTCTCAGTAGTAGGAAGAGGGGTGTATAATCATTTCTTCTTGATGGATGGATTGGAAATGGCAAAGGAAGTGCATGATATGATATACTTGCTGACATATTTTCAAAGTTTTGGCCACTAAAAATGTTTCTGTAGAATGGTCACAATTTTCTCCATGCCAAAATGTCTTACCATCCCACTATATTGAGCCTCCCAAATGATCTTTTCACACTCGCTTAAATGAACACATAGATGGAACATATGGCATAATAGTAAATCATGAATGTGAAAATCAGTGACATTCACTCATGTACCCAAGAGATGATAGGTGGTGACAAAGTCAGGATCTCGCTGATAGAGTTTGGGACACTCTAATGCCTCATTCCAAAAATAATGGAGCATGGTGGTGAATGCAGCCACGGGAGGTCGACTAAGGTAGTCAATGCCACTATTTTTTCTCCCTATATTATACTTGATGTTGAGAGGGAACTGTTGCAGGTATGTGAACCACTTTTGATGGTGGTGGTTGTGCAACTTCCCTTGTGTCTATATGAAATACAAAGGATTGTGATCAGTGTGGATAATTTTCTCCTTTCCCAGAATGTAATGTTTTCATTGATGACAAGCTTGTACAATGGAATACATTTCCTTTTCATAGGTGGGGTACTTTCAGATGGTATATGAGAGTGTCTCACCATGGTATGCTACTGGACTACTGTGTTGAGTGAGAAATGTGCCTACAACATAGTCCGATGCATCGGTCTTAGTATTGAATGATTGTTGCATATCGGGTAAGGAGAGTACTAAAGCGAAGAATAATAAATTCTTTAGATCATCAAACGCTTGTTGTTGTGCCTTCCCCCATGCTAAATTTTCCCTGCCATCTCCCTTGGTCACTTGAATGAGGGCCCATGCAATATGGGAGAATCCCAACATGAACTGTCGATAAAAGTTGGCAAGTTCGAAGAAGCTCTGAATCTTAGTTAGTGTGGTCGGGGATGGATAATCACAGATGACTTGGATATTAGCTGGATCCACATGTACCCCATGGTCATAAAAAATGTATCCCATGTATTAGTCCTTGTTCATTCCAAAGAGGAGAATTTTTCCAAGATGGCATATAGCTTGTGTCGTCGTAGAGTGCTTAAAAGCTGATGAATATATTGCATGTGATCCTCCCAATTTTTGTTGAATATGAGGATGTCATCTAGATATAACACCACAAAATATTTGGTGAATGGTCTCAATACATCATCCATCAACCTCATGAAATTGGTTGGTGCATTTGTTAATACAAAAGGCATGCCAACCATTTGCAGAGACCTTCTTTACATTTGAAAGTTATCTTCCATACATCATTCGATTCAATGGGAACCTAACGGTAACCAGAATTTAGATAAATATTGTTGAAGAAATTTCCCCCCTTGATTTGGTAAAGAAGTTCACCAATTTGGGGAATTCGATAACGGTTCTTGACTGTAATTTTGTTTAATTCTTTGTAATCAATGCAGATTCGCTAGGTCCCGTCTTTCTTCTGCACTAGTACAATTAGGCTTCCACAAGCGGAGGAATTGTGTCTGATATTCCCCTTTTTAAGTATCTCTTAGATATGATGCTTGATTTCATAATTTTCCATCAGTGATCAATGATATATTGGTCCATTAGGAAGAGGTGCATTGGGGGTTATATTAATTGGATACTTGACTTGGAAGTGTGTTGGTACCCCAATGGGTGAGGAGAAGATGTCTATGTACTCTTCCATGATCATGTACACTTCCTTTTTCTACAAAGAGAGGCTCTGTGTAGAGGCCATAGATGTGGCAGTGACCTTTTTCTTACTATGAGCATGGATCACAAAGAAGACAAAATTCCAGGTCTGTGAAATGACCTTACTTCATTTCTTAGTAGATATCATGAATTCCAAAACCCTAGACATCCAAAAACATAACCCTAGGAGGTGAAACGAAAAAATTTTATGTTGGCCCTATAGGTAAGATGGTACCTCAACTTCCCGGGGTCGTAACTTTTGCATACGACCTCAGTTTTAGGCGCGTGATATCCCATTGGAAAGGTCTTTTAGAGAACTACACATTATGTTGTCCAACTTTGATTTCATCTATAGTTTAACTGTGGCAAGACAAAAAAATTGTTTAGGGCCCCAAAACAGCCTTGGAAGTACAAAAATATGTACTGACATGAAAACTTCCAAAATAATCCAGATGAATTAGGTGGTTGGCCATCAATCCCCACCTGGAAGATGTGTAGGGATTCAAAGAAACTAGGAAGTGTAGAACCCACAATTACAAAGAATTACAGAAGAACGTGTTGAACTAAAACTTCTCAAGAGGAGTTAGTTGGAATAGGTAGGTGGCCACCAATATCCACTTGGATTAATCTCTCCTTTATTTACACAAAAAATTATGGTCTTTATCCTGATGGAAAATATTTATGTCTCAAATTATTTCACTCTCCTCTTCTTGCCTTCAGAAACATAATCATCAGGGGGGGATTTAAATTTCACCCCGAGTTCTTGTGATATTTGGGGATTTTGGCATAGATTGATCCACTTGCATATTTTTTCATCAAAAGCCTTGGAGACACAAATTTTCTCAACATAAAACCAATTAGGTATGTCCCCACATGGAGGAACATGAGCATTGGAGAAGCCAAAATCGCCAAGAACCTATATCACTTTCTCGTCTTTGAACCTCTCATGCAAGAAAACCTTTTTTTCTCCAATGGGTCTCTTATAGTGGAGTCTCTGAGCACTCCCCCATTATCTTTGATCTAGCACCTGATCCAAAAAATCCCCCTAGACCCTTCAAATTTAACTCCGCATGGCTAGAGGATCATAGCTATCTACACCTTTTAAAGGAAATAAAGGTAACTTTAAACAACTCTAGGCTAGACTCCTCGCCCCTACAATTCTTGGAAAATTTAAACAGAGTAAAAAAGGATACCATATCATGGAACAAAGAACAAACTAGAAGTAAAATCAGGCTTTACAGGATATTAAAAAGCAACTCCAGTTCTGGATTGATCAAGAAGTGGACCTTCATCAAGGATAAAAATTTCCAAATCCTCCCTCAAGAAAAAAAAAAACAACCATTATTTTAGCGAGAGTGTCACAATACAAACACAAATCAATCGAAAAAATAAAGAATTGTTTTCATTGGTGTTAACGAATTAATATGTAGGGAGATGAAATATGTCAATTTTTTAAAGTCAATTGAAATAAAAAATGTCATGGAAAAATAAGATTTTTGTAGTAGAAGTGTGTTGGTCCCATAATCCATAGGTTCCAAAATTAAAAAAAATGGCTTTGGTACATTTAGTTGTATATACTTTGTTTAAGTGATATTTATTTTTTACCTATAAAATGCAGGATGATTATATGAAACTTCAAGTACAACATAATAAATAAATTCCAACACACAATTAATTTGCAGTGAAAGTCAATGAATCATTGAACCACATACAAACAACTATTTCCAAAAATAATGAACTTCGACTGCAATGGAAAGTAAATTTTCACCTAAAAGATGTCAAATATCAACCATTGAATCCCATCTACAGAAAAATCTTAAGTATTATTTATCATAATGGATAGATTTTTGTGTGATGAATACATTTGTTATATAATTCATTTCCAATGTTTTATTGTTCTTATTGAATGTTACAATGAATTTTTTCATGATGTGATAATGTAATTAATTTTTTCATGATGGGATAATGTGATTAGTTCATAGTATGAATGAAATGATTTCACTGTTATCCATAAATATTTGGTGAAATTTAATAATAACCATCATGGTCTGGTACAGTCACGTCCACCGTTATCCATAAATATTCCATTGTACCATCATGTCGAGGTACAATCACATCCTCATCATCATCAAAATAATAAAGGAGATATGGTTTTGAATCCTCATCATGTGTAGGAGGTATCATGCTTGAACTACCCACATCATAAGCATCATACACATTGGTTGATTAAAAATTTTCTTCATAGTCATCATAGAATGTTGCATCCTCATCTTTTGTTGTTTCATCAGAGGTATACCCATCCAACACACTAGTGTCATCGACCTCATCAGTTAGCTCTGATGATATATCCCTTGCATGCTCCTCCATATGTCCTTCATGCTCATCCTTCTTCAATTTCCTCCCTATGTCTGTTAAGTAATTCTTGTCCAAATCCTTGGGCCATATTTCGTACTTGAGGGTGGAATAATCTCGGAAGGGAAAAGTTGCATGGATTTCCTCACTCAATGCTAGATACTCCTAGTATAAAGGCCTATATCTCGTTGTTGTTACCTCCTTTAAAAGTTCAATCAAACGTTTCAGATTTATCTTCTTAAGCCGTTGCATCATGGTTGTTACAAAGCCATAATAATTCTATATTTTTTGGCTAATACCACTCTATAATGGCCTAGGCACTACTTGTACACTTTCTTCTCACTACTGTAGAAATATGCAAAGTTTTTTGAGTGTTTACTTTCGTCAAACGCTTAGGTTGTAGGTGCATTTCTACTCCCACTATACTATTGTTGGTATTTTCTTCATGAGTTATGCTATCTTAAGTATTTTAACAAAAATGTTATGATCTTTGCCAAATCGATACAAGAAAGAGAGATTAAAAAATTACAAGTGATACAACCCACATATAACTCACAAAATGTCTTGAAGCTTTGGCTCTTGAATGAAATATCCTAGTTGGAAACAGAGAAGATATTTGGGGAAGTAACTATACTTGAAACCCCATTGTACTATTACAAATATGATATTTGTCATCGTGAATTTGGTTGTCATAGATTAATCGACTCCCTGGGAGAAAAATCGCCCCTTTCACAACAAAAATCGACCCAACAAGTGAATAACTTGTCCCAAAAAGTAAATGGAGGCCTCCAAAATAATAATATCGACCAATTAGCTGAGAATTTCACCATTAGATAGATGAATTTGTCCCAACATGGTAGACTTGGACTCTAGATACTGAACATGATCCCTCTCAAATAAAGTTGGTCTCGTACTTGTAGAACTTGCTGAACAAAAGAGTTTGGCCACCAATAGCAAGGAAACTGGATAAAAATGATGAAACTTGGCCTCTCTAGTAAGTAAATCGACCCATAGATGAAGAAACTCATCCAACATAAAAAGTATGCACTTTGTTCTGAAGATTCTACCTAGCTAGTATACAACTCGCCCCAAAAATGAAAAAATGGCCCAACAATGATAAATTCAGCGCTAGAAAAAAACGATATGACCCGACTCCAAGGAAGGCAGACCCCAACAATGAAGATCGACTCCAACAACAAGGAAATCAATCTAGGAAATAGAAATCAGGCTCTCTAGGAAAAAAATGACCCTTCCCCCAAGAAAATTTTGGTCTACACAATTAAGATTCGATATGGTTCTATAGTAACTCAGTTCTCACATCATATTTCATTCCTATTATTAAGAACTTATCAAATTCAGTAATGAATTCAGCCCGTACATAGGAGTTCCTCCTAGCACCAAGAAATCATCCAATCAATCTCAGACTCGGCCCAAATGATAACCTTGGCCTTCTCACAATATAATTCATCTTTAATTCCAACAAAATGGTCCTCTCAATGTCAACACATCCTGCACAAGGCATTATGACTCCCACAAACCACAACTATTGGATATAACCTTCAATCAATAAGATTGAATGAGTATATACTCACATGATAGAATGATCACTAGATCTAATACCAGTGTAGTATTCCCAACTAGGTTAGTCTAGGATATCAATACCTTTGTCAAATTATGCTCTAAACCTGTTGAATTTTTGTTTCAAACATTTTTCATTCATAAAATAATTTCTTCAAACACGTTGCAAATATTTCCACTACACATGAAATCGAAAGGTCACCATGGAATTTTATTTATGAATAGAATCCAAAACAAAATAAGTCTCTAATGGTTACTAAGGAAACTTCATTACATCAATGAAAAACACACAATAACAAGCCAAGACATGAATGGTGCCACAACCTCCTCAATAGATGAATATTTCTGCTACAAGTTGCAGAATGGCTAACTTCAAAACTACAAACCTTCTCTAAGATGATGCCAAACCATAATATGAATCTCCAGTGAAGATCTTGGATGGATCCTCCTCATTTTTGTAGCAAGGGTGGATCTTGCACCACCCAAACTAAACTACAATGGAAGGGTTTTTCCAAAACTATAACAAAAACCTTGTCTCAAAGAGCACTCGAAAGAGATCAATCCAAAAATATAATGCAAAGTGAAGTGTTACCCCTCTTTTTATCCTTCTTTCATGTCTTCTAGAACTTTCCCCTTTTGACCAAATCAAATATAACCCCGATTCCCCTTTTACTTTCACTTTAAGATTAAAAATCATTTTTAATAATGTTTAAATAACTTATTAATGTAAAATTACTTTATTTCCTTAATATCACTTAAAAATCATAACATATCCTAACTAAGTTACATTAAATAATATTTTTGACTCCCTTTTCCTTCATGTACACACATAGCCACATACGTCATTTCCACTTAAGGGAATCCAAAAATAGAATGAACATTAATGCGACGAGAGCTCAAGTAGAGAGGGGTTCTAAACCCATTGATGGATGTATAATTAGACATGTGGTATCACGTGACACAAGTTTCCTTGCGTAGGTAGGAGCTGACATCCAACCTATTCGCCACAATGAATATGTTAATGTAATTAATTATTCGTACTCCAGTCTCATTCCTCCATCCGCTCGACGTGCCTAACCAAAGCCTACTGGGAGAAGAGAAGATCTATGGTCACAAAGAATTCTCATAGAGGCAGAGGCAGAGGCAGAGAGGAAACCTTCTCTTCGAAACACTACCAACAAGGGACCACTAGGCACATCAGCTTCACGGGAAGGTAGACAAGATAAAATATGTGAAACAAACACACGGTGAGGCTATGCTCACTTCTCTATTATTCAATGAAGATGAATTACATCCTTATATAGGAAAAGACTCTATCGAGTCGGTTACATGCAAACCAAAGACAACTAGACTCTTAACTAAGAACTGACTCTTAACACACCTACAACTAACTCTCACAACTAAAGCTTATAACTCGTGCTTACAACTGGTGCTTACTCCATTATTTCCAAGTCTCCCCCTTAATGGAGAATGGATTGACTTCTACACCTAACATCTCCCTAAACAGTTCAAACTTGATCTTTCCAAAAGGCTTAGTGAAAATATCAGCAACATTTTCACTAGTATTACAATATACAAGAGTTATTTCATTTGACTGCAACTTTTCTCGAACCAAGTGATACTGAGCTTCAACATGCTTTGTCCTTGCATAAAAAAATGGATTCTTCACAATATTGATTGAACTTTGATTATCACATCTGATCATCATAGGTTCCTTTTGTTCTTCTCCAACATCTTGAAGAGGTCTTCTTAACCAAATAGATTCACAAGTTGTTGCACACAAGGCTTTATATTCTACTTCAGTAGAAGACAAAGATACAATAGGCTTCTTTTTACTGCTCCATGAAACAACCCCGGATCCAATGATGAACGCATATCCAGTGGTTGATCTTCGATCATCCAGATTGCCATCCCAATCAGAATCTGAATAACCTGTCAACTCAACATCAGATGCATCGGTATATTTAATACCATAATCAAGTGTACCTTTTAGATACCTAAGTATTGCCTTTGCTGCATTCCAATGGATTTCATGAGGTTTCTCCATGAACTGACTTAACACACTCACAAAATATGAAATATCGGGTCTGGTTGTGGTGATATAATTCGGACTATCCACCATCTGTCTATACACAATACCATTCACCTCCTTCGAACCATCATCACAAGAACAGTAGAAGACTTACACTGATCCATTTTAAATCTCTTAAGTATTTCTATGATATACTTACTCTGAAAAACAAAAGTTTGGCCTGCATTTCTCCAAACTTCAAGACCTAGGCAGTAATGTGACTCACCAAGATCTTTCATTTCAAATACCTTTGATAATTGTTGCTTGATTTCATCAATTAACTTCTCTGCATTTCCTGTAATTATTAAATCATCAACATATAATGAAATCAATACTATATACCCCTGTTCATCAAGTTTGGTATACAGATTTGGATCACTTTTTCTCCTCATAAAACGTTGTTGAAGAAAGAAAGAGTCTATCTTTCCATACCATGACCTAGGTGCCTGTTTTAGTCCATACAATACTTTCTTTAACTTACACACTAAGTGTTCTTGCCCCTTTTCAAAAAACCCTTCAGGTTGAGTAAGGTAAACCTCTTACTTTAACTCACCATTCAAAAATGCAGATTTAACATCTAACTAATGCAACTTCCAATGGTACTTTGTATCTAAAGTAATTAACATTCTGATAGTATTTAATTTAGCTATTGGTGAAAATGTTTCAGCATAATCAATACCTTATGTTTGTGAATACCCCATTTCCACCAATCTAGCCTTATACTTATCTATACTACCATCTCATTTAAACTTGGATTTGTATATCCATTTGCATCCAATGGGCTTCTTATGTTTAGGCAATTCAGTCAATTCCCAAGTATTGTTTTTCATCATAGATTCATCAAAACTCATGGTTTCTATGACATTTGAAATGCTAATCATTAGGGAATAGTCTTTATACCTCTCAGGAAGTCGAATTTGTCTTAAAGATCTTCTCAACTGATTATCTTCCTCCCCACTTTGTGAAGATCTGTCTTCACCTCTAGGTGAATTGTGACTGCTTGAATTGTCCATATCACTGAGTCATTCTTGTTGTTGCTTATGTTGTCGCTGCAGGGATGGTTGTTGTTGTGTGGGTTGTTGTTGTTGCTGCTGCTCTTCTTTAACTCCTTCATCAAAAAGTCTCTGCCATTCCTCATGACTGTTGTCGTCATGATTTCCAGCTTCCTGCTCATGGAAAAGTACATTTCTACTTGCAAATACTTTGTGAGTAGCAGGATCAAACAGTTTGTATGATTTAAATTCAGAACAGTACCCAATAAAAATACATTTAATGGCTTTAGCATCCAATTTCCTCCTATTCTCCTTTGGAATATGTGCAAAATCCTTACACCCAAATACTTTCAAATTAGGAACTGCGGGTTTGGAACCATACAAGGCCTCGAAAGGAGTAACATTATCAAGACACCTTGCTGGACTTCTATTATTTAAATAAACTGTAGTATTTATGGCTTCACCCCAAAATGCATTTGAGAGATTCTTACCTTTCATCATACTGCGTGCACACTCTACCAGAGTTCTATTTTTCCTTTCAGTGACTCCATTTTGTTGTGGAGTGTGAGGTACTGTAAACTCCTATACTATTTCATTATATTTGCAATATTTGATGAAGTCCCCTGATTTATACTCTCCCCCTTGATCTGAACGAAGGATTTTGATGGATTTTCCTGTCTTCTTTTCCACCATGGTTCTAAATTCCTTAAAGTACTCGAAAACATCACTTTTTTTACTAAGGAAGTAAACCCATGTGTATCTCATGCAATCATCAATAAATAGCAAAAAGTAAAATGCACCTCCTAAAGACCTAGTCTTCATAGGCCCACAAACATCACTATGCACAACATGGATGATTTTAGGGGCTAAATTTCGCTTATGGGCTAATTTTCCATGGTTTTTCCAAAAATGAGATTCGCTATTTTAAAAATGATTCACCCAAATTCTATAGCATAAAATTATTTTACCTTAAAAGTTGCCAAAATTTTATAAAATCTATATAAAATCCTTATAAATTTGAATATTTTTACAAAAATATCGCCAAACATTTATAGTTGGCATATTAAGGATTAGTAAGATTCGCCAGGGTTTCTACATTTTAAAACAAATTTCTATCCTTAAACTCATCCTTGATGAACAAGATCTAACACATCTCTCTTTTTCTTATCAAGATTAGAGGGGAATTCATCTATGTGCATCTTTCCTAATGCACATCCATCACAAACAACCTTCTCATTCTTTAACATGGGAAGTCCTTCAACCATATTCTTTTTCTGTAATAACAATAAATCAGGATGATTGATGTGTCCATACCTTTGATGCCAAAGAATCTATGTTGGCATAGTTGTAGAAGTCAGTACATGATGTGCTTTGTTGGTAACATCAAGTTTGTATAGACCTCATGCTTTGACTCCTATTGCAACAGTTTGGAAGTGGTCTAGCAGATCCTTCACTATGCAATAATTCTTGAAGAATTCAACCTTCAAGTTCTCATTTGTAATGGTGGACACAAAGATCAATTTTTTCTTTATTCCTGGCACATACACCACATTGCAAATGTGACGAACAGTACCATTCCGCAATGTCACGGGAATGTCTCCATATCCCTTAATCTGATGAGCACGATCATCTCCAAGATATATGCTCGCACCATTCTGTGTTTCTTTAAAATTACCATACCAATTTTTATTACAAGTCATATGTATTGATGCTCTAGAATCCACAAACCAGGCATCATAATCATCCGTTTTAGCAGATAAAACAGCGTTAGACACAAACAGCCTAAGATCCCGTGAGTCAAAATTCGGGGGTTCATCAATATCATCACTAGCAATAAATAATCTGAGATCTTGATTTGAAGATTTTTCTGCATAATGACCTAAATGTGTTCTAGGTTTATTCCTAGCCTCATCACTTTGCTTCTTATGATAGTCTTTAACCATATGTCCAGATCGACCATAAGAAAAACAGCTCTTAGACTCATTCGTGTTAGATTGCATACCTTGATTTGGAGATTGTCTTCTCTGCAATGAATTGCCTCTCTACCATGGACCGCCTCTCTGCCATGAACTGCATCCTCTGCCTTTTACTCCTGATCTCCTTCTCGCAAATCTATTATTTGACCATATTGCCAAATCTTTACTCTCAGGCTTCAGATTCCCACGCCTCTCTTCCTTTTGCAGCAAAATGCCTGTTAGTTCTTCAAACGTAGGAGGTTTCTCCCTTGCTGCAAGACCTATTATGAACATATGATAATCTTCTAGCATACCATTTAAGGTAATAGTCACTAGATTAGTATTGGAAACAGTTGCCCCTATATTTACTAGCTTGTCTTTCACCTCTTTAATGCGACCCGAAAACGAACTAATAGATTCATTTCTATCCATCTTAATTCCTAACAATTTAGTTTTCAGGAACAAAATGTGATTTGTGTTTCTAGTTTCATACAATGCTTTAAGAGTTGTCCATGTTGCAGCAGAAGTTGTAGCGTCTCTAATATGTGGAATTATGCTATCTTTAACTCACATGCGCAACAATACATTTTCCTTGTTTTCGCGCTTCTCCCAATCTTGGATCTGTATTGTTGTCGCACCTACACTCACATCAGGTTTCAGTTCAGTTCCCTTCGCAATGTTCGAGACACCATAGCCCTCCATGATCATCTGCATCTTGAATTTCCAGTTAATGAAGTTCAAGACATCTAACTTGTTGGCTTCATTGAGGTAGGTCTCTACCAGCAGATTCGCCATCATGATTCTTTCTCAAACCTTCACGCATGCATGCAAATCGTGAAATGGGATGGATTGGCCCTCTAGCCTCGACCTGCTCTCACACAGCTATTTTTCATGGTCACCGCACGAGATCTCCACGCTTACACTACCTCACTCAAAATCCCACGCATGCACCAAGATTTTCAACTCCACGACTGTCAACCCCACGCTGCCCTCATGGATCCATCTCACAGAACTCATTCATCTGATCAAACGTTTCTCACGATATCCATGCCTTCTCCCCATGGCTCTATACCAAGATAAAATACGCCAAACAAACACACGGTGAGGCTATGCTCACTTCTCTATTATTCAATGAAGACAGATTACATCCTTATATAGGAAAAGACTCTATCAAGTTGGTTACATGCAAACCAAAGACAACTAGACTCTTAACTAAGAACTGACTCTTAACATGCCTACAACTAACTCTCACAACTTAATCTTATAACTGGTGCTTACAACTGGTGCTTACTCCATTATTTCCAAGTCTCCCCCTTAATGAAGAATGAATTGACTTCTACACCTAACATCTCCCTAAACAGTTCAAACTTAATCTTTCCAAGAGACTTAGGAAAAATATCAACAACATTTTCACTAGTATTACAATACACAAGAGTTATTTCATTTGAAATCCATTATTTCCAAGTAGACATATGTTCCTTGGCTGAGAGTGCAACTCGAAGAAGGTTTTTGTGGGTCACGATGGCTCCATGTCGTGGCTCCGCGAAAATACATTGACCCGTTAGATTGTGGAAGAAAAACCAACAAGAAGGGTCCAACGAGATGCTTTCGAGGTGCTCTCCAACTTTCAGGCTGCCACTGAGTCGCGCTTTCATACACACCTAGACAATTCGGAAGGGAAGTTCAGTTGGAGAGAACCATGACCATTTATGAGGAGGTGGTGGAAGCCACCCTCAATTGGGTTCTATACGTAGCAAACACTCGCGCTCAAGAGACAAAATATTCGACAACAATGGAACTGTATAGACACATCTAGACTCTCCTAGGCAAAATGTTGCAGAGGAGAGAAGATGCCTAGAACACCATTCAGCTGTAGCTCGATGACCTTCTCACGGAGGCTCTCTCTCGTCTTTCGTCCTTCATCACAGTTATGACCCCTTCGGCCTTAAATAACATGACCTATTTTGCTCCTAAGCCACCTCAGGACCACAGACTCGAGCTCCTCAAGCCTCTTAATTTGTAGGTACCTTTCTTTAAATCTTGTATCGATAGCATAAGAAGAGATAGTAATGGAGTCACCTCCCTCCAGCTCTTCTATTACAGTCTTTTCTAGCTTTAAAGTCTCTTTTTAAAAATCTCTTGCAAACAATATGGACTGAAGTATTCTTCCTTTGGTTTGATTTCCATCAGTAGCAAATAATTTTTGTATATACATTACTCTGTTAGTATAATATAATTTTGATGGTGTGCTTACCAAAAAAAAGTGGGATGAAAAATTCCCATTATTTAAAAAATAAACTACATTTTTAACTAAATTGGTGTGGAAATTTATTATTTAAATAGCATTTTTACTTTTCTCAGTTCTATGAGTAATGAAGTGATATGCTAGACTATCATGACTATATTCTCACCTTTAATCAAGTGATATGCTATGACTATCATGATAATTGTCTTTGAAATGTGAAAATAAATTGATTTTATAGTATTGTTAACTATATAAAAATATTTACGATAGCAAATAATCTACATACATCAGTCAATAAAAAGAGACATGCATACAAACATGCTTTAATATGAATTAACTGATTTAATCTCAATCAAACATGGATATAAAGAATAAATAAACTTAACTGCTTAAATCTGAATTCCTAATTCTGTTTCATGAATTGAGATCAAAGCAGTTAATTGGAAATTGTGTCATTTCGCTTTCACTGTTCATTGTCTCCACTTGGTTTCCATAATGCTTTGAATAGTCGATCTGCCGCTTTACTAGACAATCCATCTGTTTACGGATCGTACTCATCAACCAAATCAATCTGATGCCATGCCTCATAGTATACTTCTGAAGAATCTGTCCCGGAAGAGGGACAGATTCATATGCGCAAAAACAGATTCAGAGGGAATGCGGGGGCGGGATATGCGCAAAAACATCAAACTTGTTTCAATTTGTGCTGTTCCAGCACCCAAACACCGTATACTCCCACATCCTTCTGACCTTTTATGTCTCAGAAACCTCATCAGGTTGGTATCGAAATTCTGGCTTCCTTAATCTACTTTGGATTAAGCTCCACGCGGCCAAGAGTGCACGTTCTGCAAATATCTTCGTACTCTGAAATATCTTTTTTCAGTCTCTGCTGGTGTTTCGGTGATAACATGTGTGATAACCTCTAGCGAACATCTTTTAATAAAGGAGACCTCAAAGGATTGCAACTATCAATATTCCTGGCAAATATACTTTTGTTTCTTCCGTTTAAATCATTTAACTTACTTTTCCAACGATCCCCAATATACATGCTCTTCGGCCTCTGCAGCTCAAAAATGTGCCTTCATTAGCCATCTTTCATAGTAAGCCACGGTCGCAACGAAGAACCCTAATCTGGCAATAGCAAGAACCCTAATTATGATTCCACGCTTGACAATCGATCCAGGATTGAGCTTACAATGCAAACTGTTACTGCTAGTGCGGTTGATGAGGCTAAAACTGAGCGCTATGATGGATTCAGGATAACATGCACAATCGTTGAGCCCGGACCCAAGTAACCAATCCAAGGAATCTAATCAGAAACCGAAGAACAAATAGAAGGCCACTCCAGCAAAATGATGTATGCTAACAACTAGGAACGTGGACCAAGATACTCGATCCCAGGCTTGCTAATTTGCTCCATGAGTCTTTCAAATGGGACTGGCCATTACAGACGGGAAATAGGCTACCAACACACATAACATTACCCTGCTGCTATCTATCATAGAAAAGGTATTCACAGCAGTAATAACCACCCGATTCTTATACTCTGGATTGGCCAAGTTCCGATCAATTACAGCACTCTGGCCGTTAAGGAAATCCATAGCCCGTATGGTCAGAGCACTGAGCACGTGAACATCTCCAGGAATCCAATGTGCCTCCTCCTTTAATGCTTTACACGATCCACTGCGCAGACAGTATTGAAGACAATCACTTCTGCTAAGGGACGTCTTCTTAAAACATAGCCCCTCCTCAGCTACCATAATTCAGAGATGCAAGGGAAGCGCAGATGAGATGAATATGAGGATTGTTCGATTGCTTCAATACATCAGCATGAGCTTGTGCCAGACGGGAATTTGTAGATTTCCTATATCCTCAGCGTCCATGAATTATTGGAATATCTACTTTTTTTTTATGAAAAAACTTTTTTTTTTTTAATACGAGAGTGGTTTTCTTCCAAGGTGGGCGATCCGGAAATTCCCATAAATATTTCGTGTTGCTTTTTGTAAATTAGATTGCTGGTTTCGAAGAAATTCGCTTCTTTGAATCAAAGCGTACCGGAGCGAAATAAATTATATCATAGTGGGGATATTCGCATTATTTTGCATCAAATAAGAAATCCTTATGCTAAAGCGAAATAAATTTTATTAAAGTGGGCATATTCTCTTCATTTTGCATTGAAGTAAAACATACGCTATGTTTAATATTTTAAGTTTCAACGCGACTAATGAAAATTGATTCGCACGGACTTAACAGGTGGATAAGTGAAAATAATAGAGTATCCCATGCTCATTGTTCTCCAAAAGCATCCGAATATCCAAACGCGCTATGAGTCCAAGAATGGATGATATTCCATGAAATGTGATCCACACCAAACTAAAGCAAAACCTGATATATGTTCATATGTCCGTTTGGATTAAATTGGTGGACTCAGCATTAACAATATTTTGCAATCTAGCCCTTTATGACAGAGTTAGTCCAATTGGTGGAGTGAGCATTAACATGGAGTAAGCATTAACATGATATTTTGCAATCTAGCCCTGTATGACAGAGTTAGTCTCAACCATCCATGATATTTTGCAATCTAGCTCTTTAAACGTACATTAAAAATATCTTTAATAATTACACCTAAACACAAATTTGTACAATTAGATATTTTTAATAATTACACCTAAATACAAATTTCTATAATTAGGTATCTTTAATAATTACACCTAAACACAAATTTTGGATTTTTATGTTGCTAATTAGTGATTTCATATTATCTAACTAAAGTAAGTAATGTACAATTATTACACTTAAACATAAATTTGTACAATTAGATTTTTATGTTGTTAATCAGTGATTCCATATTACCAAACTAAAGTAAGTAGAGTTTTATAGTTACAATGTTTTTCATATAATATATGGGGTGATAATAAAAAAAAATATTGATTTTTTAATTTAAAAGGAAAATTTAATATATATTAGTATTAAATTTAAAAGTCATTTATACACACATTAAGTGTGTATATATATACACACACTTAATGTGTGTATAAATGAATTTTGACTTTTACATTTTATTTTGTTACATTATATTTAAATTTAGTGTCTATACATTAAATTATTTGAAGAAATAATTTAATATATACACATTAAATTTAAAAATAATGTAACAAAATAAAATGTAAAAAATCGAATTAATAATAATAATAATAATCTATTTTTAAGGTCACACCAATCCAGCACACCAAATTAGTGTATGAGACTCTCTTGTTTGTGGGACAAGGAACTCTCCTCTGCTCAACGATTTGACTGGTAAAGTCTACGAAGGTATACATACCCTACCCCCCTCTGGATTTGAACCTGTGACCTCTTAAACTTTTTATTTGTTATTTGTTTTATCAATTATTTAATGATAATTATATATATTGTATTAAATTATAAAGACTAGTTAAACCTCAAAATTAAAACCTTAACTATACATACAAGTCTTTATATGTGTGCTTGTGGGAATATATATATATATATATATATATATATATATATATAT
>JZKD02S2283417.1:227973-274648 GCA_000966675.3 Picea glauca | reverse complement strand
TATAGTATTAACGGGCATATGTTTTTCTAATCATTTATGTGTCAATTTTAGTTCCCTTTTAATTTTTAAGTACGTTATTGTATTTCAAATATCATTTGTCTTTTCTTATTTTCCATTTTTTTTAATTATGTTATATTTAGTTAACAATCATTTTATTAAATTTGAATTAATTTTAATCTAATTTCAATTAAAGAGAAATCAAATTCATGTTTCAAAATGGAAAATTTTGATTTCCAAAGGGAAAAATTTAATTCCAAATGTCAATTATTTCTAAAATGTCAAATAACATTTCAGAAATGCAAAATTGATTCCTCAAAGTGTTAATATGCATTTAATTATTAATTTTTTTCATATGTATATACTTTAACAAAAGATGAACTCATTAAATAGACATGGAAAATAGTAAATGTATAAAATGCATAATTATTGAATTTCAAGACATTTATGTAATCAATAATTCTCTACCATTTTTTATTCAATAATTGGTCATAAACATATAATATAATAGACACCTACCTACTCAAAATATCAAACACTTTTAATGGTAATAGATTTAACTATATGTATGTGATGTGTAAAATGAATGGAGGATATCGCATTACAAAAATTCATCTAACATGTATTAATATATTATGAAATATCTTTTTATGCATTGTTTTATTTTAGATTTTCATATTTAAAATTACTAGCTAAGATCACAAAATACTAAAAAAAAAAATACTTAAGAAAATAACACATCATCCAGACAATGAATATAAGATGTGGAAAAACAAATAAGGGAATAACCAAGCTAGAATATGAGGTATGTGTCTTCTCTTTTTCTCTTAATTACAAAACAGAAATACAGAAAAGATGCACTCACTATGAAGTTGCCATGGAAATTGTAGCCTAAATGGATACTATAAGATCTTTGACTTCCTTTGCTATGCTCCAATATCCCACTCCTCTATGATATACCAAATAAAATAAGATTGGACCATAACAAAGGAACGCGTTAGAAAAAATATATGATTATTGATTTGTGGTTTTGGTTTTCGATCTTCCTGCTGGGGGCTAGGTTTTCTTTAGTAAAACCCTAGACTTCCACAAACTTTTCCTCCTCCTCTACGACCTATAGAACTATTTTTTTGAAGAACCTAGCCCTGTCCCACTCCCCAAAGGAAATAGACCTCCCCCACGCATCCAAAGGATTCCCTCTCTAACAGGCTGTCCTCACACATATCAACCCATCTCTAGGCCATGTGGCTTTGTCCTCTCCCCTCATTTGTAACTTATTTCATTTTTAGGTCCCAAAAGTTCTTTTTCTATCATTTTTTTCCATGCTACCTCCATCCCTTCATCATTTCTTTGACTAGATGCTAATATCTTTGAGGACCACACATATGAAATGGATCCATTACCTAAAGAAGAGGAGCTATTGAACTTCTCTGAAGATCTCCATCTAGGATCGAATATCTGGACCACTTCTTCGGTGAGATGTAGACTTCATTAACATGAACTTCATTCGGATCCAAGTACACTCTCTTCTCTCAGTGTACTATCTCACTTAGCAAGAATGCCTCCCACTCAGTCTCATAGTTACGTAACACTATATCCCTCCATCCCTCGACATGATGGCTCTATTATGGCCTCTTCCTCCTCGGAGGATCTCGTACCCCCACCTATCTCCCCCCTTAATAACCCCCTCCATACCTCCCCAAATGTTCTTGTATCTTTCCCTCCCATTCATTATTCCTTCGAAACCACCTTCCCTTCTTTGTCTCCCTCTTCTATTCTAGACTTTCCTTTGCAACAACTGCAAGCGGTTTTATCTCTGAGGGGTTTTGTTAGTGGTCTCACTATAGAGAAGTTTGTGTATGGGAAACATTTTCCACCTATCCAAGCCACCATGTCATCAACCTGTGGAATGGACAGACCTTGAAAAAGAAAAAAATGTTTAGAAGACAGAGTTGGGCCCAAAAATCTAAATCTTCGAGGGGGAATCAAGCTAAATGAAATCTTGAGCATGTAGCAAAATTCAAAACCTGGTTAGCATCAAATTTCAGGAACCTCCTCAAGTATGATCGAACTAGCTTGGTTCTTGTTAAAGGCTGGATAGCATGGATTTTTAATTTGGACATAGACACAAACAAAATCCTTGTAGGAAGATGACACTGTGGAAGTCAATCTCTCTATCTAAAATGTTGGTCATCTGATTTCAATGCCTCTTCTGATAAAATGGATATCATTCCAATCTAGGTATGCCTCCTAGGACTACCTATGATGTTTTGGACCGAGGATGTATTTTTTGAAGATGGATGATTCGTTGGTTTATATTATGAGGAAAAATTCTCCTTGAAAATGGGATATATGGCCATGGCCAAAATTTTGGTTGGCCTCAATATCTTGAGTGGGGAAGTAGAAAATATCTCCTTACAGCCTCAGGATCACACCTAGATATAATAGATAGACTACAAAGGGATTCCATTCCGATTTGGACACTACCACATATATGGAAATATGGCAAATGAATGTGCCTTATAGGAAAAAAGGAGAACATGAGTTAACAGGATAGCACCAACACATCAAGAAGTTCTTCCTCCCATCCCTCTAGCCTTGACACATCCAACTCGGGCTCCTAGAAAAGCATTATCACTAGCACATTCCCCAGTGTTCCTAGAAGAAGAAAAGAAACCACCATCTTCTTCCCCACATGACACAACCAAAGGAAGGTATGCTTACTTATTCTCCCCTTCCTCTTTTTCCTTGAAGGTCCTTTTTTGGTGGTAACGATATTGGGATTCCTTTTGTTGAAAGGGAACATTTATAGATATCCTTTTTGTTGACCTCTCTAGTATCTCGCTTCCAAGTCCAAAACCTCTTATCCCTCTAACTCCACCCACTATCCCTGACCCCTCTTTCATTCCATGCCCTCCTCTACCCCTTCGTCTCCACTTCCCCCTTGCACCCCCTCCTCACCTCCTTCAATGTATAACCTGAGATCCTCATCTCAATTGTCCGAGGAGAATCCCCTTAGTACTCAGGGATCTCTCGGCGACATGAATAAGAAAACATAGAAAAGAAGAAGGAAATATTGCATCTCATAAGAACAGAAACAAACACACTCTGAATTTCAATCTTGGAAACAAAATTAACTCTATGGGGATCTTAGAGTGTCATCCCCCTCTTAGGGGCCTCCATGATCATACTCTAACACAAATTCCAAGGGATTTCCAACTCCTCAAAAATATTTGCGAAGTGTAGGTTGGTCGACCTGCATAATCTTACTATACATATGCTATAGGAAAAAATGATGGAAGGAGATTAAACCATATAAAATCTATCATCTACCTTCTCACAATAGTCATTCACGACCTTGGATGAAAAAGGAATATATGTGTGTATTTTAACGAGATGGATAAAGGATTCTCTTCAGCTCACAAATTCATGGGACTCACCAAAAGTCTTAGGTACTTCATTCTACTCTCCTTTCTATAATCTCTGATATGGATTTATGAGTGGAACAAAATGAATAACAGACTAAATACAATAACATAGATATACAGAGAATAACAATAGATATCCAGGGAACAATAACTTCTATTGAATAAATAAAATATGTTGAAACTGTAAAACTGCAGAACTAAAAACAACTTGCTCGAATTGTGGTAGTTATCTCTAAGAAGATGTGTGGTTGCTATGTGCATACATCTAAGAAGAATGATCAAAACAAGTCTCTAGAGGCCTTGTTAACATTACTCATGAATGCCAAAACACTAGACATCCAAAAACCTAACCATAGGAGGTGAAACACCAAAATTTATGTGGGCCCAATGGGTAAGTTGGTACCTCAACTTTCTGGGGTCATAACTTTTGCATACAACCTCCATTTTAGGTGCGTGATATCCCATTGGAAAGGTATTTTAGATAAGTACACATTATTTCATCAAACCCTGACTATGTTCAGAACCCACAATTACAAAGAATTACAAAAGAACATGTTGAAGTAAAAAATTTCAAGAGGAGCCAATTGGAATAGGTGGGTGGCCACCAATATCCACTTAGATAAGGCCTCCCCCCTTAAAAATAAATGATCTCCATTGCTTTGATTTCCCCCATCAGGTGATGAAATTTCTAACAAATTTGTCTCTAGGTGAGCCAATTTCATTGGTGCAGGAGTTTTCGTGCCTTGACAACCCAATAAAGTTGGATCCTCTGCTCGTAAGTTCCCTTGACCTATATGTCCACTATCTGATCAGTGGATTCCTATTCGATGCAGTTAGGATTTAGCTCAAAATAATTGTCACCCATAGCCTCGGTGATGGTGTAAGTCCCATAACGAAGTGGATGGATCTTCTGATGGGGCCTCGTAATACATTCGTTCTACAAATGTAACCATACCTTCTCTCCCACCTGAAACCTGTGTGGTACCCGGTGTTGGTCATGGAATTTCCTGTACTTAGCATTGGATTTCTGCAAAATCGCATGGACCTGTTGGCACATGTGATGAATCCGATCAATGAATGTGGTGGATTTTCTGTCTCATACTAAACATGGGAAGAATATGTTTGTGTGGTTGCAAGAGGTAGTGCAAGATCAATGGGACCCAAGGGTTGGAATCCCATCCCCACTTGAAAGGGGCTATGGTTGGTGGAGATATGGAGAGCCCTATTGTATTTTTGTTGAACATAGGGAAGACTCTCATCCAATATATACATATGCTTAGAGTTATACATCCACAGGATGTGCACAATCATCCCATTGATGACCTATGTTTTTCCATTGGTTTGAGGGTGGAAGGAAGTGGATTTAGTGAGATTGGTATCCAACAATGACCATAGACTCGACCAAAATGTGTTGAGGAATATGTTGTCCTGATTAGAGATTATGTTATTTCGTATCCAAAAATGGACTCACACTCGTTCGAAGAAGAGTTTGGAATTATCTGTCACTTTGATGCTCTTCTTGCAAGCTTTGAGAATGGCCATCCTCGAAAAATGATCAACCACTACAAATACAAAATCATTGCCTTTCTTGGTGGACGGAAGGCCAAACATGTAATCCATCGAGATAGATTCCCAAGGCCTCTCGGTAGTAGGAAGAGGGGTGTATAAGAGTTTCTTATTAATGGATGGATTGGAAATGGAACATGTAGTGCATGATATGATATACCCGATGATGTCTTGTCAAATTTTTGGCCACTAAAAATATTTCTGTAGAACAACCACAATTTTCTCCACACCAAAATGTCCTACCATCCCACTGTAGTGAGCCTCCCAAATGATATTTTTATGCTCACTTGCATGAATACAGAGATGGACTAGATGGCATAATAGTCAATCTTGAATGTGAAAATTAGTGGCATTCGCTCCTGTACCTAAGAGATGATAGGTGGTGGCGAAGTCAGTATCTCACTGATAGAGTTTGGGACACTGTAATGCCTCATTCCCACAAGAATGGAGCACGGTGGTGAGTGACTGCATGGGAGGTCGACTGAGGTAGTTAAGGACACTATTTGTGCTCCCTATATTATACTTGATGTTGAGATGGAATTGTTGTAGGCATGTGAACCACTTTTGATGGTGGCCATTCTGCAACTTCCCTTGTGTCTGTATGAACTACATAGGACTGTGATTAGTGTGTATGATTTTCTCCTTTCCCAGATGATATTGTGGGAAAAACCCCCTACGGACTACACTAGGGTTCTAAAGTGCAGGCAGAGCTAACTGTCCAAAGTCTCCTACTTTGAACAACTATCTTGACAACATCCCACATTCATGCATAAAGTACAAAGTATAGGGATCTGATAGCCTTACATTGAACTTCGTGTCTGGCATTGATCCCAATGCATTCGGTCACTTCTTGACTGCAAATAGCCTCCCAAGGCTGACCTGAATTCACCAAAATACAAACAAGAAACTACGGAAATGCATTCTATATATGAATTAGTAGGTTATATTTCATAATGAAATGTAAATAAAACATGAAGATTGAACACATCATATGGTGGGACGGAAAACATACTTCTTTATATTAATCTGACAGAGTTACTTACAAAATGAGATCGGCGACTGCTCCTCAAACCCGGTCCTGGGATCCTCTTCACCAAGATACAATTGCTTCCACATATCCTTATTCTCTCACACTTCTCTCTAGAGAATGAGCATAGGTTTATGGATGAGCAAAAAGGGCAAGAATAGGGAATTCTAGTTCAAAACTCACAATGTGGTTGCAAATTCTTGGGGCAAGGGGGGGAAATGAAATGGGCAGAGTTTCATTGTAGCTATGTTTATACTTGGAATGAGACCCCAACACCTCTTTTTATATAATAAAAAGATCTTTCCTCAGTTGGGTGATGGTCTATAGGCAGTCAATTGGTTAAGAAACCACCCAATAGCCCGTAATCTCAACAAATCCCTTGCAACTTTTTATTTTTTGAAACTTTTGTGGGTATATGCGGGCTATAATAGTGTAGATAGCATGCGTACAGAGGAAGTAGTGGTGCAGATATCATACATACGCGGGCAGTAGTAGTGCAGGGCACATACATATTCAAAAATAGTGTTTTTAAGAAGATCTTTTATGTATTGGCTTGGCAAAAATAGTAAGTAAGATGGCCTGATGACAGGTCTGCATTTGTGGTGCAATTTAGGATTATAACCGATGCCCCCTAATTTATGAGGTCAGAAGAGCATATGATGGCCGAAATACATTACAAATATTTACCAACATACGAAGCAAGTGAGCCTGGGACCAGAGTTTGGGAGGTTCCATCTGCAAAATAACAATTATCTCACCGAGGCGGGCATACCCATGCTCAGGATGAGATAAATCATGGCTACCAATAAAATACACTGCAGATCCATGTCATATAACTATATAAAGTGTAGCCGCGAGCAATACACGGCAGATGTACATCTAAAAATCAAAGATATACATGTATAATATCCATCTTCAAGAAGCCAATGGCGCTTGATGGTTGGAGATGAGGTATTCAGAGATCGAGAAACAACTTCAAGATATTCAAAAATTGGGTAGGAGTGTAATGTGAGTGTACAAATTTACTACCCAGAGGTCTTTGACAGTTCATTGGGGAACAGACAAGAGGATATCGATGATCAGGAAGAGAACTTCATTGATTTCTAGAAAGGAATTGATTGGACTTTAGGGATGGTCGGGCATGAGGTAAAGAGACTAACTGTAGAAAGGCTGAATCAAGTTGGGTAAAAATTCCCTTGGAAAATAAAATGACTGATGATCAAAATCAGGAAACATGACATTAACATAAGTTCATGATGCAGGAGGCAACAAAAACTCTCCATGTTCTTGGAAGGATAACCAAATGGAGGAGGACACAACTCTATGTTACGAGAACAACTTCCTAAGTTCATATTAAATCCCAAATCCCGATGAACAAACGGAAGGATGTTCTTTGTCCAAGGGTGACTCATTGTGCTGCCACAAAAATACAATACTTTTCCCATCCTCTTTTTGGGGTATATTTTTTTTTTTTGTCTTTTTCAATATTTTGAAAGCTTGAAAGAGAATAAAAGAATGATATGTTACAAAGGAGGTACAAGTGTTTTAATCAAACTAGTTCCAAGTGCAAGGAACACACTAATTATCATAGCAAGGAAACATGTGAAGGAAAAGGACACTCGAGAAAATTCCTCCATGGGTCAAGGTGTCAGAGCACAGAGGCAAAGTGCTACAAGGCTTGCATGTAAAGTGTTAGCACTAGGAATCACCTTCAGATTTCATGGAAGGGAATCCCTATACCCATCAGGTTTATAATTGAATGTAAGGGTGTTTAAACGGTCAAATGGAAAGAGACTCAAAATGATAATGTCCCAACTCAGATAATAGGGCTAGCATGCACCAGCAATCAAGGTCTTGTCTAACTTCAATCAGTAGTTTGAGAATAAGTATGAATAGAGGGAATACTTAAAATAAGAAAAGTGTAGGGGCTATTGTAAACATCAGGTTTGTAAAACCCTAAGGAGGAAAACTTCTTAACACAATATCTTCTTGTACTCAGAAACTAAGAAATCTAAATAAACATCATGATAATATAATGATCAAACATCCACCATAGAATCACCACAATCATTCATGTGAATCATTCAAGGCATGAACATTGAGCATCAGAAGCAAAGTAAGTTGAAAGAGAAGCTAATTTCTATTAGCCAAAATGTATTATGTCCAGTATATAGCTAGATCAAAGTTACTTCATCAAAATATTATAGTCTAAGGGAGCCTTGCTCAACCATCCTAACCTACTAAAGAAATATATATATCTATTTATAACAAAAGGGAGGCAACAAATGGAGGTATGAGCTAGCCTACTACCATTGAAAATCTCTAAACATTTATTTGATCTAACAACTTATCTAACCACCTATGCTATAAAACAGGAAAATGTTGGTGACTAATCCAACCATGATTCAAACTGATTTGATTCTCTCTTGTTGTGCAACCTCTTGTTTTTCCATGTGTCTTTTAGGAGCATGTAGTTGTCCTCATAATTCTAGTCGTTGCTTCTACAATTTTCTCCATAATCATCCATCCAAAAATTTCTTGTCCTGACCTTCCTAGATCCCTAGTGTCTGCTGGTAGCTTCCTTAGGTAGCATATTGAGTAGCATATTTCACAACTGGACAAGTAAAGGAGGTAGCACATTTAGGTAGCGCCATTGTGTTGCGTATGTGTTTAGACTCTGATATCTTTGAAATATTAGGTACCGCCATTACATAGCGCCATTGTGCTGCGTATGTGTGCAGACTATGTTCTCTGCCAAATATTAGGTAGCGCCTATAGGTAGTGCCACGTATGCTGCGTCTGTGTGCAGGTTTGGGTAGCAACGTCAAAAACACAGCGCCTTCAATATTGAACATGTGCAGAGAAATTGATGGCCTTTCATGGTATCAAACCCATTTTATTTAGGTGTCCTAGAAGTATAGAAGGTAGTGCATTTTACCACTGAGGTAGTTAGCACTTAGCAAAACCCAAAACTATGATAGTTAAATGCTTAGAATCCTGTATAGATGGCAGAGGAAATATTTGAATATTAGTTAACCCTCCCAAAAAGGAACCATCCTAAAAAATGGGGCTTACCTTTTACCAGCTACTTTTTCATCTTGACATTTAACCTCACACTCTTTCTGGTAGAAAGAGGATCTTCAATTGACACAGAAGGACTTATTCTTCCTAGAAGTGAAAGGAGTTTTCAGTGAGGTTGTGCTCTCCTTAACTGTTGGTTTGTCATTCTCAATTGCAACTTCAACCAATACCTGTAAATTTATTTTGGATACCTCATCTTGAAAGTGCTTTAGCTCTAACTTTATCTTCGTGTTCTGAGACTGTAAGCCTTTGTTCTTCCTGTAAATATTATTTAGTTGTCTTGAAGGGGTTGGGCCCTTCTTGTTGCAAACCTTTCCAAGTCAAGGTTGTGACTGTAACCATCCATAAGCTCTGTCATCTTGGCTCTGTCATACATGGCTTCCTTTTTCAATTGAGCCACCTCTTTTGCTGAATCTTTAAGTTGTCTGATAAGTCTCTTGAAGGTCTAACTGTCAGGAGGAGTAGTGTTATGCACAGTCTCAAGAGGTTTTTTCTCAGTCTCCTCTTCCACCTACATGGGAAGTGTCTTGTCTACCTCATCAGGTTTCTTGGTGGCTTTTCTTTTACCTTTCTTCCTCTACACAGGGGTTTCTTCTTTTCTTTCCACAAGATTCTCAAAATCTTTCATAGAGGTTTCATCTTTTCTCTCCAAAGGTCTTTTAGTACCTTTACCCTTCCCTTTCTATATAGGGGATTCTTGTTTCTCTTCCACAGGCTTTTCAATGCTTTTTCCCTTCTTCTTTAGAATATGGGTTTCTGGTAAAGACTACTCTTTGAAATCCTCCTTAGGAATTGATGACCTTGTGAAAGGTCTTTTACCCTTGATTTCTACTTCTAGAGGAGAAGAGGGAAAGAGTATATTCTTCCCTTTCTTGGATGTAGCTTTGGTAGAAGAAGGAACCTCTTTTAACCCTGGTGGAGGAGGTGGTGAAAAATCTCTTTGTGGAGAAGGAAAAACTTCCTCCTCGGCTCCCATGACCTGCTTGCTGACCTTTGAAACTTGAATAGAGGCTCTTCTCTTTCTCTTCCTATTGGTCCCTACTTTAGTAGCACTAGTGGGTGACAAAGGACTTGCCTTCTGTGATTCAGGAGTTGATGCTAGATCCAACTTGAAATGAGAAGTAACAAAAAAATTCTCCCATGAAATCTCTTTCTTATCCAATTCCTCGGAGACTAGCATTTTGATCAATCCAAAATGGAAGAGGCTAGAATCCAAATCTTTAGATTTGGCTTGTATCTTGTTTGAAATCTTACCTATACTTCTTAACAAGTAATAGGGAATATTCATCTCAACCTTACCAGTAAAATGTAGCAACAACCTTACATGGTACTGGTACAATGTGTTAAATCTCCCTTCACATGTAAAATATCTCTGTATGATCTTCAATATTCTGTCAAACTGTTCAATCAATTGACTCCTTGGCATACTTTTAGACAAATCATTGGCTTGATATTCAGGTTTAAAAATATCTTTAGCATAGGCTGAACTCAAATCCATGGATTTGAACCATTTTTCAACTATAATGGGGATCCCTGTTGCAGCTGAGATAGAGGCTTCAGTTACCTCAAATTCCAAATCCCCAACCTTGGTTTTCTTTCCATCAAAATGTCATGCAAACTATCTTGCTACCTCTGGATGGCCTCTGTACATGTTTTGGAAGAAAGAGAGGCACCCTACTCTTTGAAATACCTCTCTTTCCATGGGCTCTGTATCAAAAAGATGGATGTTCATCGGTTCTATCCTAACCACCTTGCTACCTTTGTGTGTCTTCCTCGATTGAGGAGTCTCCATGGCTTAGAATGAGGGATTTTTTAAAGGTCTATGGGATGGTAATAACCAGGAAGGCTTTGAATCAGGCTTCAAAAGTAAAAGTTTGGCCTTTTGAGACAGACTAGTGCTAGTGAGCCAAGATTGACTGTAGGAATTACACCCTTAGAATTGTACAGGCATTCAAGAGTGTGGGGAGTGAGGGGGTAATCCAAAATTGGCTCTTTGCGATTGAGTAAAAATGCTAGACTCTAAGATGAAAGGAAGCAAGGGAGGGAGAGAGGGTTTAAGCAATGCCTCTGGGTAGCGCAATGCATATGCAAAGGATAGGCTATTTACAGGCTTGCGATTTCAATGGTTAAGGAAGGTAGAAGTAATCAGAGTTAGATATAGGCAATCAATATATAGGTTTGAAAAAGAGAGAAGAAAAGGATATCATGCAAATATGAGTCCCTTACAACTGTGCAAACTCGGCAAACCAAAACCCAAGTGCAAATTTCTTGTGAAAATTAATATGGAGAGGAGGAAACACAGAATACCTGTGGAGTAGACACTTGTTGGAATCTTCAAAGAAATATCAGGATGAGATTGAGAAAACTTCGGGCCTCAAACCTACTTCAATCTCAAATTTGGTTGCCTTATTGTCGCCTCATAAAAACTTGTGAATTTGCACAGTGCATCACTGGAGGCTTTCAAAATTATAAACCGTTACCAGAGCTCATAAATGCAATATATGGAAGGCATCTTTAACTAAATCCGGGCACTGAAAACAAAGAACATGACATCATTCATGGAAAACATGACTCAAGGTGGAAGTATGATTAACTCGATAGGCGCTACGGAACTGCCTGATGAGTAGGCAACACTTCCAATTCAAAAAATGATTGGATAGGTAAGAAAAGAGAATGAGGCATGCCTACGAGATCATGAGTGAGGAAAAATGTGTGTCACATCAGTCTAATTATGGGAGGGATCAACCTAGGGAAAAGTCATGAAGGGGACCAAAATAAGTCATGAACTAAAATGGTTCTAGGACCAAAAATCAATTTGAGGATCAAACTAGAGCTAAGACTCAAAACTTTAATCATATAAGGGGTCCTACCAAACATAAACTTTAAAGGGATGAGTCTTTAATATAAATTTAAAATCTAAGGGTTAAAAAAGGATTGAAAACAAACTAAAAGACCCATGGCAATTTAGTGTGATAACATAAAACATGCTTCAAAGGTTCAGTTGATATCCACATGGAGCCGACATTAGGCCAAAATATGTAGGAATGCAATTGTGATTAGAAAGACATGATAAAAACCCCCTCCAATGTATGTTTTACGAGCCCAGAGAAGGTAAGCTTAGTTTTTTTCATTTTTAGAGAGTCTGAAAAAGCATAAAACAAGACTCCATTGGGGTACCTTTTTTGAAGATAGTCTAGTCGGCTCGAAAAAGGGATAAATTAGCACCGAAAATACATCTATTCCAAACCATTTTGAAGAGTGTGACAAAGATAAGATCACGCAAAAATCTTTTCAATTTTAAGGATTCTGAAAAGAGATTAACTATGGACTCGCTGCCTTTTTCTAGATTTAGTTTCCTTAGCCCGAAAAAGCATAAAATCTACTTAGGAGAACTCTCCCGGCGAGACGAATCTCCCAAGGTGTACCTTTTTCCTCCTTAATCTACAGGCCGAAAAAAGGGGTAAACTCATGGAAGTAGATGTTTTTCTGAACCATTTAACGAGTGTGAAAGAACAAGGCCACTCGATGATCTTTTCACTTTTAAGGAGTCTAAAAAGAGCTTAACTATGGACTCCGTGAAGGATGTTATTCTAGACCAATTTAACGAGTTTGAAGAAATAAGCTCACTTGACGATCTTGTCAATTTTAGGGAGTCTAAAAAGAGCTTAACTATGGACTCCGTGGGGGTTCCTTTTTCATAAATTTGGTCCCTCGGGCCCGTAAAAGGGTTAACATTATACCTGAGAATACTCATCTAGTGAACTGGAGTTCCAAGAGTATACCTTTGTTCGTACAATTGGCCATTCATACTGAAAAAGGGGTAAACTACCGCCAGATAGATGTGCCTTCAAGTTTTAATTTGGCAAGCCTGAAGGAAAACAAGATCACTAGACAATATTTTCATGTTTAAAGAGTCTGAAAAGGGCTTAAAGAAGACTCTAGGGGGCTACGACTCATCTATGAAACTGGTTCAGGTAGAGCCCACTACTAGGCTTAGACCAAAAGTCTCTTTGATAGTCAACTTGGAATGTCTCCCAAAAGGGAAGAAGACACAAACCATGGTGTAAGTCCTCCCATGGTATAGAATCTGTCGGCATGCTTCAAGGATAACCTCATCATAAGGAAATTGAATATCTAATAAATCATGCAAACAAGGGTCGACAGTCCCAAAGAGTGAAGTAAACAGACCATATTCCATATGATGATGGAGGCTCTATCTAGGACTGCCAGAGTCTATCAACGAAGAATAACAAGCATGAGGGCTTGAGGATATACAAACAACGAGATCAGACTCAAAAGGAGACTCAAGATCACTTGGACTAAGAGGGGGAAGCAAGGGCTCGCATGCCCCCATTGGATAAACCAATGGAACAATTGTTGATACCAAGTCTCGAGAAAGAAAACTTGATGGCACAGGTTTCTACTCAGAAGAAATTAAATACTGAGGATAAGATGCCACATAATTAACCCATGGTGGGGTAGTGTTTACATGAACACTAGGAACATATAAAGGGGAAGCTTGAACTAACACCGAATAAGTATCGTGATTATCAGATGTCAGTTGGTCAATAGTGACAATGCTTCAATTATGAGGGAAATGCATCACCCGGAAGAGCATAGACAACACAGTGTTCATAGCATATACATAATGACGCCCGAGAAGCATATTGAAATCTAACGGGACTTGCACCACTATAACATCAACAAGGAAAATATTCCCACCTAACGAGATAAGAAACTGAGGAAGAACCCCCAAACATTCACTAGGACGTTTGTCAAAATCCAATAGCTCATGTGAAGAAGACACAAGCTCAGGAGATCCCAAGACTTTCCAAGTTGAGGAGGATAAAATACTTTCAGAGGCTCCTTCATCCACAATACATCGATAACTGTTTGTTGAATTAAAAATTAAACCCTTATTTGAAAAGGTGCATAAGAAGGAAGACAAGGCTCAATAAGATCATTCCAATCAAAGGAAACCATCTTAGGGCTTGGAGGGGGTGTGCTCAGAATAAGAAAAATGCCCCCTTGTTCTGAAAGTACTAAAATGGAAATGCTAAAAACATAGTCGGTAGACACATCACTCCCTAAGAGAAGAGTCGGATCAACCGAATATTGCATTGGCATGACCACTTTGGTAGACTCGACACTCTCCAAGAGAAGAGTTGGATTAGTCGAATACTGGATCGGCGTGACCATTTTATCAACCAATGGCTGAGTAGGCTGGAAGACTACATGGTCTAAAGGCACCTCACCCCCAAAAAGAGGAGTGGTATCAACTAATGGCTGCATCGACGTGACAACTTTATCAACCAATGGTTGAATAGGCTGCGAGACTCCATGGTCTAAAGGCACCTCACCCACCAAAAGAGGAGTGGGATCATCCAATGACTGCATGGACATGACCAGTTTCTCAACCAATGGATGAATATACTATGAGGAAACCTCAGAAGACTCAGAATCATAAGAGCTTGCAGACAGGGACCACAATCTTCGTACCTCTGGAAGGCCAGGGCATAAATGAGTAAGGTGATATCCCTTGCAAAGCTTACGTCCTATCCGTCTAGGTTTCTCAATAGAATCAATGCCCCCAGCATGGCTGGTAGTGGCTGGTTTCACATCTCCAACGTGACTTGCAGAGGTTGGTGATGGGTTAATAATGTGATTCATAGAGGCTACAGACCTATTGCTAGTATGACTAGCAAGGACTAGATTTTTTCCCCCAGCATGAATGGCAGAGGCTGGGTGCTTTCCCCCAATGTGAATTGCAGAGGCTAGGTGCTGGTCTTCAACATGACTTGTAGAGGTTGAGAACCTATCTCCAGCATGACTTTCATAGGTTGGTGATTTCTTCTTCCTGTTCTTCCTCTTTCTACTTCATTTAGACTTCCGATTACTAATAACTATACTTTCACTAGAGGTAGGAGAAAGAGGAGGAGATGACTTTGTTGACGAAGGAACATCAACATGGTTTCCATGAAAAAAAGTGCTTAACTAAGAAGCGTCAATAGCATTCGGGACATTTGGAATGGTACCCAACCAAAACGGTAGTCCCACATTCAACCCAGGAATGTACAATGTGGCCATCAAAGGGACACCAACATTTCCAAAGAAATGAAAAGAAAAAGAATCTCCTTAGGAAGGGTTACTTGCTTGGTATCATTGAGAACTTTAGCCATGAATATATTATGCACAGGTTCTCCCCTTGGATCATTCAAGTCTGTAAAGGTCTCACACACTAACTCCGACGCGCTAGTGTTATTAAAACAATGCTTATAAAGAGGTGGCTCCACGTTTCTAAGAGGAAAACTAAAAATTCCTCACGACCAGTAGAGTGAGCAGTCTACCACCCTAGGTGATAGACCCAAAGAAATGACTGACTAAATCATTATGGAAAACTAGGGAGCATAGAGCACACACTAATTTTTTTTTAAGGAAAATGAAGCAAATGACTAACTAATAGGAAGAACAGTTACGCCAGCCAACACTAGAGAAACTTATCGGTGCAATTGCAACTCTCACTATTACATATGACCAAATTTGCGATGGTTTTTCATTGATATTTCCACACTTATCCGTCGCAATTTCCACTAAAGCTGAGATTTTTTTTCGTCAGAAGCACCCTCCGGGTATACTCTTCAAGGCATGGCTTGACGTATTCCCTAGGTACCATGGTCTATCCCCACATTCACATGTGTAAGTACCTAAAATAAAGGAAACTAGGTTTCCACTACCTTTCTGCATGCGACCTCGTGTTTAGCCCCTGTGTTAGAGTGGGCTCCTAGAAAATTTCCACGTTACTGAAATTTTTACACTCCCTAGCTAAGACTTGTATGGATTTTTTATATCCTTGAAG
Organism: Picea glauca; assembly: GCA_000966675.3. Classification (NCBI taxonomy): domain Eukaryota; kingdom Viridiplantae; phylum Streptophyta; class Pinopsida; order Pinales; family Pinaceae; genus Picea; species Picea glauca. The sequence goes on along the minus strand of JZKD02S2283417.1, from coordinate 258,693 downwards.
AGTTTTCTCTCCAACCTAAATCAAGGCCCTAACCCTAAACTAGTTGGTTGAAACTACAAACATAAAATGTCTAGTTAATTTTAGATTAGAATTCTTTTTAGTAGCTTGATTTACTCAAAAGGGGTGTGGTCCGGACTATTATGATATTAAAACATTTGTCCCTGATTATGATGTGTTATGATATATGACATGATATTTTACTGCATTGACATAGGCAGGTGCTATTGAATCGGTTTTACTGAGTGTGCAAGGTTTTGGACCTTGAGGATACCAAGGCATCGATGGAACCCCTTGGACTCTGGATTGAGTCAGGGAGTGTTCTATTTGGGTTGATTTATTTACTGTGCTATTACATTTGATTTGATGATATGATGTGGACATGTTCTGACATGATTTTTGATGATGCAGGCTGACGATAGCTTGCCAACCAGACTCACATATGGAGTAAAGGGGCCACACACATTCCTACCAGAGAGGTTGAGGGAGAGGTGTGGACAACAGCCCTGCCACAGCTTACTAGCACTCCTGTCGTGGCTTGACATATAGGTTAACGATTACCTAGTTTGAGAGGACCCATGATGCCGCGAGGGCAGACTGCGACAGTCACTCACGATGATTCTAAGGGGCACAAAATAAGGTGGGGGCCTTATTCCTTAGAATCCCTTAGTCTCCCACAAGTTCACTTGGTGGAGTGTTCACTCCAGGGGTTATTCATGTCTACCAATCAGTCAAGAGGCGAGTGGCACCCTTGGAGCACATGGTGCATCCTGAAGGGCACATCGCACAAAAGAAACACAAGAGGCGAGTGGCACCCTTGAAGCCCGTGGTGTGTCCTGAAGGGCATGTCGTGCGAAAGAAACACTAGAGGCGAGTGACACCCTTGGAGCACGTAGTGCGTCCTGAAGGGCACGTCGCATTGACGACGATGAAGGAACAAACCTAGATGGCCCTATCACATTTAACACATTAATAAATTCTTGAACAACTTCCCTAATTAAATGTCGCCCAATTCAAAATCTAAGTCCTATGTCTAAAACTTCCCTAGGGGTAAAAGTTTGTCTAACCTTAAGAAAAATTACCCTATAAAAGTAAAAATTAAAATTAAAGTTAAACTAAAAACCACTTAAGTAATAGTTTTTAGTCTTCATAAAAATTTTGGGGTAAAATGAAGAGAGTAAGAATTTAATTAAAATCCGTGGATTTAAAATTGTAAAGAAGAATTTAATTGTTTAACTTGTGAAAGTGTAAAAGATATTAAATCATTAATAAAATGGAAAAGAGGTTAATTTGTGCAACTGCAATTTTTGGCTCTAATGAAAAGGGGAAATAAGGGAATAATAAAAATTAGGAAACTAAGGAATGGAGGAAACATAATAAAGGAAAGAGAGAACTTATGGTAAAAAGCGAGGTCAACTTTGTAAAGAATCTGCAATAAATAACCTTTTAAATTGAACTAAATTAACAACTTCATTTTAGGGAAAGTATTTAAAACATGTAAGGGAATCTAGGGACACCTAGGAGTAAAAATAGGAGTAACTCTAGGTGGGTGAGGGAATTAAGACAATTTAATAAATTAAAGAAAATATTTAATGGAGAAACATGGGGGATGGATGACACTTGTACGAAGGAGAGTTTTTAGAAGTTATTATTTAAAAATTAAATTAAATGAGATTTAGGAAAAAGATGGAAGTTCTAAAACTCTATAAAAGAAAGGGAAGAGAAGGAAGAAAGGGGGGATCGGTTGTTAGCGTAACATTATGCTGTCGGATTTGTGAATTGACTGATTACTTGTGGGGAGTTGGGATTTCCCATCTCGGATAGGAGTGGTAGCTTGGCCTTGCGAGGCGAGTTGGGAGCTAGATGTACCATCTGGATAGTGTGTGGCCCTTTTTGCGGCTCGGGGGGCTAAGGGGGAAGCAAAGTACCCCTAGCATTGGGTGGGAGCAACCAGTGAGGTCTCAGCAGTCGGTGAGAGGGAGAAGCACAAAGCTCAAGTATGGGATAGCATCTTTGGGTTATTCGTCGTCGGTCACAGGTACGCAAGTGCGTTTGTTTGTTTAAGAATAAAAGGAAAATTGTTTAAAGTTGTATATGAATCCTCATGATGATGATTAATGTGTTGAATTTTGGATCATCCTGTTTCCTTGTTGTTGTTTTCTCCGCCTAGACTATTATAACCCCGCAATCCTTTCGATGAGTTATCCTTAGCTCTCGCATTCTCTTATTATTGGCTGCAATTTCTTATTGGTGTTCTTTAGGCATTTATAAATTATGGTGGGTGTTTATATCTGACTATGGGCGTTTTGTTTTAATGTGGGAATTTATATAGGACTGTGGGCGTCTATATCTGACTGTGGGCATTTTTATATATAGCTATGGGCATTTTGTAATAATGGGGGCGTTTATATATTATTGTGGGCATTTATATTGCTGTAGGCATTTATAAATTATGGTGGGCATTTTTATATATGATTGTGGGCATTTTGTTTTAATGTGGGCATTTATATCTGACAGGGGCGTTTTTAAATATGGCTAAGTGTATCGGCATTTCCGTTTTTGTAAAATTTAGTTATGAGAATTCGTTCTGGCAATGAGTGTATTGGCATTCCATTTTTGTAAAATTTAGTTCTGAGAATTCGTTCTGGCAATGAGTGTATTGGCATTTTCGTTTGTAAAATTTGTTCTAAGAATGCGTTTTGGCAATGGGTGTACTGGCATTCCATTTTTGTAAAATTTAGTTCTGAGAATTCGTTCTGGCAATGAGTGTATTGTCATTTTTGTTTTGTAAAATTTGTTCTGAGAATTCATTCTGGCAATGAGTGTATTGGCATTTCCGTTTTGTAAAATTTAGTTCTGAGAATTCGTTTTGGCAATGAGTGTATTGGCATTCCGTTTTTGTAAAATTTAGTTCTAAGAATTCGTTCTGGCAATGAGTGTATTGGCATTTTCGTTTTGTAAAATTTTTTCTGAGAATTTGTTCTAGCAATGAGTGTATTGGCATTCCGTTTTTGTAAAATTTAGTTCTAAGAATGCGTTCTGGCAATGAGTGTATTGGAATTTCCGTTTTTGTAAAATTAGTTCAGAGAATTCGTTCTGCAATGGGTGTCGGGCATTTTTTTTTTGTATTGTTCTTTAATTTCGTCTCTGGCAACCTTCGTCCCTGTCAAACGAGGTTCTCCCTCCTTAAACTTTCATTGATTTCAACTAATGCAGATGGACATTGCTGTGTGGTAAAATGTAGATTTGTTTTATCGATCAATAAGAATGGATAATTTAATTACGGATGAGGCTAATGTTAATTAAATCCTTAGATGCATTTATTGATTATTTAAGGCTCATTGAATTATGATATTTCATTTTAATGGCTGAATGTTCTATGTTAACTTAATGCAGTTCCTTGCCCTTTCATTTAAATCTAGTTAGTTTCTAATTGGGTTAAGAAGAAATTTTGTTTTATTATAAATTGTTCGTGGGTTTGGGTTAATGAAATGGTGCATGGTTTTTATAATTGATTAGTGGGTATTGTCGTAATGGGTCTTGTTCTAATCTAAATTGAACATTGTTTAATATAATTTGAGGATGGTTCAATACTAATTGGATCTCCTTCTAATACTTTTGGGATATGGTTAAATATCATTTGAGTAGTGTCTTAGTATAGTGGGGATATTGTTTATTTAATGGCCAGATCTAAATTTGTAACACTTGGACATATAGAGAGAGTGGGTGAGAAGAAGTTGTTACTCGCCTTCATTTAATCCTTCTTCACTTAAATTCATATTGATTTGTTTAATAATCTAATATTGCGCACTACGGAATTAATGCCTACCTAGATGCTAACCTTACACTAAGGAATCATGTTATAGATCTCCCTTAGATTTATCTCTTGGAAACTTACAAGCGTTCATGTAAATTTGTTTCTTTTAAGTATAACCTGTTACTGAGAAGAGGGGAATGTTCAAGACCCTTGGGATGTATTATAATAATAATAGAAAGGGATTGTGGCTAGATTTACCTTTGGAATTTAGTATCTCATTAAATTGGTATAAGAAGGGAGAATAGTAGCTTCTTAATGACTTTTACGTGGTGAGTATTTAATGAGTTGAGGAGTTATTAATGTCTCACTAATGCTTCCGCCTTAATGTGATAACCATGTTAGTTGTTATATTAAAGGTTGTATTATTGTCATAATAAATGCCTTACTTGTTATATTAATTGTTGATATCTTGTGATTGATTAAAAATACACTTCCAATGCAATACGGTAATAGTAGTGAGTAATCTAATGAGTTAACAAGAATTCACCCTTAAAAGTTTCCTTAATGAGATAACTTTGTTAATTGCGATATTGATGATGTGTCTTGTCATTAGCTTAATAGGCATTGGTCTGCTTGCGTCTAGAGGGATGTAGACACCTCCATGTTCCTCAGAACAGTTGCCATCCCTGAGACCTTAAATGGTTAAAATCGATGGGAACCTGGGCTTGAGCATTGCTTATGTGCCTTGGAGGTCCTAACCATTGCAGGGTAGGATGGATGGGTAGCCAGTCTTTTTATTGTCGACTGATTATTGTTCATTACTGGCAGACGTTGTTGTGCGTCTTAGATCTTTATGTTGATATCGCAATTGTATGCATCATGATTCGTCGTCATGCGATAGCGTGGAGTATAATGTTCTGTTACCCTTGTACACACGCACACACAAAAAAAAAAAATGCACTTGTTATAAGAGGTTGTCTTCGTAACGAGGAGCAATGTTACATATGGTATTAGAGCGGTTTTGACCCATGACTTGGGAACATTACAACTTTTGTTTACATGATTTGATTATACTATTTCTAATCGAGTTCATTGTGTGCGTGCAGGTAATCATGGTTAAAGGGCGCCACAAAGGTAGACGACGGGGTTCTAGGGGAGGAGGTGCGACACCCCCGGTAGCATCCATGCCGCAGGTGTCTAACCCCCAGGGAGACGAGCAAGTTCTCAGACAGGAGAAGATAGCAGTTGGCGATGTAGTTGGGATGATGAGATCCTTTCAGCACATGTCCAAGGCATTGATCAGCCGTTTGGACAAAGATGATGCTAGGGCGCCGGCACCCGTTGAGGTTCTACCGCACACACCAGCCGTTACTCGTAGCATTCACTGTGAACTCGAAAAGGTCAAATTTCCCAAGTTCTTTGGTGCCCCGGACGACGCAGCCACCGAGGCATGGTTGGAGAACATGGTGATGTGATTTGCACTTCATGATTATACCTCCAACATGAAGTTCCACATGGTGGTATTTCAACTGAAGGGGAGTGCTCTTCTATGGTGGAAGACGCTCCTACCGCAGCTAAACATGGTCGTCAAAGACGTGTCATGGAAACTGTTCCAGGAATGGTTTCGAGAGAGGTACATTTCAGAGGATTTCATTGAGCATCAACTTAATGAGTTCAACGCCTTACGATAGGGAAGTCGTACAGTGCCTGAGTACGAGGCACGTTTTATGGATTTTCTCCAGTATGCTCCGCATCTTAACACAGAGAAAATTAAGGTCAAAAAGTTCATGTTTGGACTTAACAGAAACATGTGTGCAAAGGTTAGGATTTTGATGCCTCAAATCTTTCAAAATGCCATCCAGAAGGCCCTCATAGCAGAGGAGGAGCTTATTAGTGGGGGTCATACTAGGACTCCAACAAGACTAGCAGGGCAGGTTTCATCTGGAACATGGAAGCACCAGACACCAGTGAGACATATGCCAGGATATCATGGCTTCTAGAGGGTATCCACTTTCACCACACCACGGAGAACACCGCCTCAGCAACAGATGCCTTATCGGGGACCACAACATCAGCAACAGCGTCGCTAGCAACAACAACAGTTTAGGCCTGTTCAGCAGAACAGACCAGCGTTGCAATCCGGTGGGCCTTCATCTTCTACTTTGGGTACCAGGACTACTGGGCCGAATAAGGGGTATTGGACGTGTGGGGAGCCACACTACCAGCCTGATTGTCCTGTGGAGAGGACCAGAGAGTTTGGATCAGTCGGACCCACTACAGTGGGAGATATGGGAAAGGCCCATCGGATTCATGCAGCGGTGAATAACTGCCAGGCAGAGTATCAGTCGACTGTGCTCGAGATGACAGGTATTTTCACTGACCAGACTCTTAGTATTTTGATAGATCTTGGTGCTACCAAGAGTTTCATTTCTGGTGCAGCGCTAAAAATGATTAAGGTAAAGGCAGTCGAACAGGATGAGTTTAGCTTCATAGAGATGGAATCGAGAGCCAAACATAAGGTTGGAGGAAAGGTTACGGGTTGTTCCCTTAACCTGGGAGAGTTTGTCCCGAGGGCCAACTTGTACGTCATGATCTTAGGATCTTATGATGTCGTGATTGGTATGGATTGGTTGGAATCGCATGAGGCGATACTCAACTGTAAGATGAAATGGCTGAGCTTGGTTGATGACGAAGGACAGAGACGTGTGATTGTAGGATGGAACCAAGGAGTTTCCCTGAGGTTCGTCTCTTCCTTACAGTTATGGAAGAGTATGTGCAAGGGGTGCAAACTTTATGTGATCCTTGCGCTAAACGAGAAGGGAGTAGCAGAAGGTCCAGGACACCTTCCGGTGGTGAGAGAGTTTGCGGACGTGTTTCCGGAGGAGTTATCTGGGATGCCGCCGTAGAGGGAATTGGAGTTTACTATAGACCTAAACTCGAGGACTGAACTGATAGCAAGAAAGCCTTATCGGATGTCCACCCCGGAGTTACAAGAGTTGAAAATGAAACTGAAGGAGTTTTTGGACTTGGGACTGATACGTCCTAGTGTGTTACCTTGGGGTGCACTGGTTATTTTCATACGTAAAAAGGACAGATCGTGGAGGCTTTGCATCGACTATCGTTAACTGAACAAGGCCACGATCAAGAATCAGTATCCCTTGCCGAGAATTGATGACCTGTTCAATCAAATGAAGGGTGTGACGGTGTTCTCCAAGATCGATTGGTGATCAGGGTATCACCAGTTACGGATCAAGGAGGATGATGTCCCTAAGACCTCTTTTAAGACGAGGTTTGGACACTACGAGCTTAATGTTTTACCGTTTGGATTGACAAACGCCCCAAAAGTATTTATGAGTTTGATGAATGGGGTGTTCCACGAGTACTTGGACAAGTTATTCCAAGTGTTCATTGACGATATTTTTATTTACTCTCATACGATAGAGGAGCATGACGAGCACTTGAACTTGGTACTACAGTGTCTACGAGAGCACAAACTGTATGGGAAATTGTCCAAATGATCTTTCTATCAATCTAATATTCACTACTTAGGGCATGTCATCTCTGGTGAAGGTATCTCCATGGATCCAGCCAAGGTCGAGGCTATTATGGAATGGCCTGCGCCGACGAATGTCACGAAAGTGCGTAGCTTTATGGGTTTAGCAGGATACTATCGACGGTTTGTCAAGGGATTTTCTAAGATAGAAAATCCGATCACGAAATTGCAGAAGAAAAACAAGAAGTTCATTTGGACCAAGAAATGCGTGGAATCATTTTAGAAGCTTAAAGAGTTGTTGACAATAGCGCCGATACTAAAGGTCCTTGACATGGATGAGGACTTCTTGGTATGCACAGATGCATCCAAGGAAGGTTTAGGTGGAGTCTTGATGCAAGACGGAAGAGTGATTTCTTACATTTCAAGGAAACTGAGAAGGCATGAGGAGAACTACGCGATGCACGATTTGGAGTTATTAGCCATCATATATGCCTTGAAGGTTTGGAGACACTACCTTGTTGGAAAAAAATTTGAATTAAAGACTGACCATTGTGGACTACAACACATTTTTACGCAAAGAGACATGAACGCACGACAACGACATTGGTCGGAATTTCTTAGCGAGTACGACTTTGAGATTTCTTACATAAAATGAATAGTGAACCAAGTGGCGGATTCTTTGAGTCGGAGACCACACATATTTTCGGTGTTACCTCTTCAGACAATTCTACGTGAGAAGATTCTCACTTTACAATGTGATGATGACTGGTACAAAGAGGTCGAGGGTTTTATCAGACAAAACACCATGATGGTACCACGATATGAGGGATTTTCATTTGATAGCAATGGGTTATTGAGGTTTAGAAGTCATATTTATGTACCACCAAATGACGAGTTGAGGATGTTGATCCTGAGCGAGGCTCATAGAGAAGTTTACATGGCTCTCCTGGGAGTCATGAAGATGAGGGAAGATCTTAAACCCTTACTCTTCTAGAAGGGAATGAAGGCCGACATACTCAAGTATGTGGCTAGATGTCTGGAGTGCCAGTAGGTAAAGGCTGAACATAGACACCAAGCAGGATTACTTCAACCACATGCCATTCCAGAATCGAAATGGGAGGTTATTTCGATGTATTGTATTGTTGGATTGCCACTGACGACCATGAGACATGACTCGATTTTTGTAGTAGTAAACACTCTGACGAAGAGTGCTCACTCTATTCCTATGCATATGACATATTAGGCACCTGACATAGCTAGAGCTTTCATCAGTGAGATTGTGAGGCTGCATGGCATGCCTAAGAGGATTATATCTGATCGAGGATCGGTGTTTACTGGATGATTTTGGACGAGTTTCCAAGAGGCCTTGGGAACCCAACTTAACTTTAGTACTGCGTATCACCCAGAGACTGATGGATAGACTGAACGAACCAACCAAACGTTAGAAGACATGTTGTGCATGTATGTGGTGGACCAACAAAAGCGTTGGGAGGAATTCTTGCCACTAGTAGAGTTCGCTTACAACAACAGTTACCAAAGCACCATTAAGATGGCACCTTTCGAGTTTCTTTACGGGCGACTGTGTTGGATGCCCTTGAGTTGGGATCGGCTTGAGGATAGGGTCCTGGTGGGATCAGAAGCGATCCAATAAACGGAAGAGAAAATGCAAACCATAAGACAAAGAATTAAAGAAGCGCATGATTGACATAAGAGTTATGCCGATGCGCATCGAGTCAACCATAGTTACAAGTTCGGCGATCGAGTGTTCTTGCGGGTTAAACCACATAAGAGTTCGATCAAGTTTGGAAATGGAACTAAACTCTATCCGAGGCTTGTGGGACCTTTCAAGATTGTGGAGAGAAAGGGGCCCGTGGCCTATCGACTAGCCTTGCCTGATTCCTTGAGGCGTATGCACGATGTTTTTCATGTATCTGTTTTGAGACATTATATTTGTGATCCTACACATGTCATTGACATGAGTTCCTTGTAGGTATCGGACAAGGGAGCGCTCACGGTTGAGCCGGTTATCATATTAGATCATCGCGTTCGACAGTTGCGACGTCGAATGGTAGAACGGGTCATGGTCCAGTGTGACAATTATAGTCCGCACTCGGTGACCTGGGAGGATGCATATGATATGTGCCAACAGTTTCCATTTTTGTTTGATATATAGACATATGATACTATGATACACTTATTTCGGCATTTATACAATGAAACTCTGGGACGAAGTTTAGACCAAGAGGGGGTGTATGTAACATCCCGCTCTGGCGCACTGAGAAAACTTATTCTTTGAGGACACTTGCTCGCAAGTGATCTGGACTATTATGATATTAAAACATTTTTCCCTGATTATGATATGTTATGATAGATGACATGATGTTTTACGGCATTGACATAGGTAGGTGCTATTGACTCAGTTTTACTGAGTGTGCAGGGTTTTGGACCTTGAGGATGTCAAGGCATCGATGGAACCCCTGGGACTCTAGATTGAGTCAAGGAGTGTGCTACTTGGGTTGATTTATTTATTGTGCTATTACATTTGATTGATGATATGATGTAAATATGTTCTGACATGATTGTTGATGATGCAGGCTGACGATAGCTTGCCAACCAGACTCACATATGGAGTAAAGGGGCGACACACATGACTACCAGAGAGGTTGAGGGAGGGGTTTGGACAGCACCCCTCCCACAGCCTACTAGCAATCCCGCCATGGCTTGAACTATAGGTTAACGATTACCTAGTTTGAGAGGACCCATGATGCTGCGAGGGTAGACTGCGACAGTCGCTCGTGATGATTCTAAGGGGTGTGCAATAAGGTAGGGGCCTTATTCCTTAGAAGCCCTTAGTCTCCCACAAGTTCACCTGGCGAAGTTTTGACTCCAGGGGTTATTGATGTCTACCAATCAGTCAAGAGGTGAGTGGCACCCTTGGAGCACGTGGTGCATCCTGAAGGGAACGTTGTGCAAAAGAAACACAAGAGGCGAGTGGCACCCTTGGAGCACATGGTGCGTCTTGAAGGGCACGTCGCGCAAAAGAAACACTAGAGGCGAGTGGCACCCTTGGAGCACGTAGTGCGTCCTGAAGGGCACGTCGCATTGATGATGATGAAGGAACAAACCTAGATGGCCCTATGACATTTAACACATTAAGAAATTCTTGAACAACTTCCCTAATTAAATGTCGCCCAGTTCAGAATCTAAGTCCTAAGTCTAAAACTTCCCTAGGGGTAAAATTTTGTCTAACCTTAAGAAAAATTACCCTATAAAAGTAAAAAAAAAAAAAATTAAACTAAAAACCACTTAAGTAATAGTTTTTAGTCTTCATAAAATTTTTGGGGTAAAATGAAGAGAGTAAGAATTTAATTAAAATCCATGGATTTAAAATTGTAAAGAAAAATTTAATTGTTTAACTTGTGAAAGTGTAAAAGATACTAAATCATTAATAAAAAGGAAAAGAGGTTAATATGCGCAACTGTCATTTTTGGCTCTAATGAAAAGGGGAAAGAATGGAATAATAAAAATTAGGAAACTAAGGAATGGAGGAAACATAATAAAGGAAAGAGGGAACTTATGGTAAAAAGTGAGGTCAACTTAATAAAGAATCTGCAATAAAGAACCTTCTAAATTGAACTAAATTAACAACTTCATTTTAGGGAAAGTATTTAAAACCTATAAGGGAATCTAGGGACACCTAGGAGTAAAAATAGGAGTAACTCTAGGTGGGTGAGGGAAATAAGACAATTTAATAAATTAAAGAAAATAGCTAATGGAGAAACGTGGGGGATGGATGACACTTGTACGAAAGAGAGTTTTTAGAAGTTATTATTTAAAACTTAAATTAAATGAGATTTAGGAAAAAGATGGAAGTTCTAAAACTCTATAAAAGAAAGGGAAGATAATGAAGAAAGGGGGGATCGACTATTAGCATAATGTTACACTGTCGGATTTGTGACTTGACTGATTACTTGTGGGGAGTTGGGATTTCCTAGATCGGATATGAGTGGTTGCTCGGCCTTGCGAGGCGAGCTGGGAGCTAGACATACAATATGGATAGTGTGTGGCCCCTTTGCGTCTCGTGGGGCTAAGGGGGAAGCAGAGTACCCCTAGCGTTGGTTGGGAGGTACCAGTGAGGTCTCGGTGGTCGACGAGTGGGAGCGGCACAGAGCTCAAGTGCGGGATAACGTCTTCGGGTTATTCGTCATCGGTCACAGGTATGCAAGGGTGTTTGTTTGTTTAAGAATAAAAGGAAAATTGTTTAAAGTTGTATATGAATCCTTATGATGATGATTGATGTGTTGAATTTTGGATCATCTTGTTTCCTTGTTGTTGTTTTCTGGACATAGACTGTTATAACCCCGTAATTCTTTCGACGAGTTATCCTTAGCTCTGGCATTCTCTTACTATTGGCTGCAATTTCTTATTGGTGTTCTTTAGGCATTTATAAATTACAGTGGGTGTTTATATCTGACTGTGGGCATTTATATATGACTGTGGGCGTTTATATCTGACTGTGGGCATTTTTAGATATGGCTATGGGTGTTTTGTAAAAATGGGGGCATTTATATATTACTGTGGACATTTGTATTGTTGTAGGCATTTATAAATTATGGTGGGTATTTTTATATATGACTGTGGGCGTTTTGTTTTAATGTGGGAATTTATATATGACTGTGGGTGTTTATATCTAACTGGGGCGTTTTTAAATATGGCTGAGTGTATTGGCATTTCTGTTTTTGTAAAATTTAGTTATGAGAATTCGTTCTGGCAATGAGTGTATTAGCATTCCGTTTTTGTAAAATTTAGTTTTGAGAATTCATTCTGGCAATGAGTGTATTGGCATTTTCATTTGTAAAATTTGTTCTAAGAATGCATTCTGGAAATGGGTGTATTGGCATTCCATTTTTGTAAAATTTAGTTCTGAGAATTCATTCTAGCAATGAGTGCATTGGCATTTTTGTTTTGTAAAATTTGTTCTGAGAATTCATTCTGGCAATGAGTGTATTGGCATTTCCGTTTTGTAAAATTTAGTTATGAGAATTCATTCTGGCAAGGAGTGTATTGCCATTCTGTTTTTGTAAAATTTAGTTCTGAGAATTCGTTCTGGCAGTGAGTGTATTGGCATTTTCGTTTTCTAAAATTTGTTCTGAGAATTCGTTCTGGCAATGAGTGAATTGGCATTCTGTTTTTGTAAAATTTAGTTCTGAGAATGCGTTCTGGCAATGAGTGTATTGGCATTTCCGTTTTTGTAAAATTAGTTCAGATAATTCGTTCTGCAATGGGTGTTGGGCATTTTTATTTTGTATTGTTCTGTAATTTTGTCTCTAGCAACCTCCGTCCCTAGAAAATGAAGTTCTCCATCTTTAAACTTTCATTGATTTCAACTAATGCAGATGGACATCGCTGTGTGGTAAAATGTAGAGTTGTTTTATCGATCATTAAGAATGGATAATTTAATTACGGATGAGGCTAATGTTAATTAAATCCTTAGATGCATTTATCGATTATTTAAGGCTCATTGAATTATGATATTTCATTTTAATGGATGAATGTTCTCTGTTAACTTAATGCAGTTCCTTGCCCTTTCATTTAAATCCAGTTAGTTTCTAATTGGGTTAAGAAGAAATTTTGTTTTATTATAAATTTTTCGCAGGTTTGGGTTAATGAAATGGTGCATGGTTTTTATAATTGATTAGTGGGTATTGTCGTAATGGGTCTTGTTATAATCTAAATTGAACATTGTTTAATATAATTTGAGGATGGTTCAATACTAATTGGATCTCCTTCTAATACTTTTGGGATATGGTTAAATATCATTTGAGTAGTGTCTTAATATAGTGGGGATATTGTTTATTTAATTGCCAGATCTAAATTTGTAACACTTGGACATTTAGAGAGAGTGGGTGAGAAGAAGTTGTTACTCGCCTTCATTTAATCCTTCTTCACTTAGCTTCATATAGATTTGTTTAATAATCTGATATTGCGCACTATGGAATTAAGGCCTACCTGGATGCTAACCTTACAATAAGGAATGATGTTATAGAGCTCCCTTAGATTTATCTCTTGGCAACTTACAAGCGTTCATGTCAATTGGTTTCTTTTAAGTATAACCTATTACTGAGAAGAGGGGAATTTTCAAGACCCTTGGGATGTATTATAATAATAATAGAAAGGGATTGTGGCTAGATTTACCTTTGGAATTTAGTATCTCATTAAATTGGTATAAGAAGGGAGAATAGTAGCTTCTTAATGACTTTTGAGTGGTGAGTATTTAATGAGTTGAGGAGTTATTAATGTCTCACTAATGCTTCCACCTTAATGTGATAACCATGTTAGTTTTTATATTAAAGGTTGTATTATTGTCATAATAAATGCCTTACTTGTTATATTAACTGTCGATATCTTGTGATTGATTAAAAATACACTTCCAATGCAATATGGTAATAGTAGTGAGTAATCTAATGAGTTAACAAGAATTCACCCTTGAAAGTTGCCTTAATGAGATAACTTTGTTAATTGCGATATTGATGATTTGTCTTGTCATTAGCTTAATAGGAATTGGTATGCTTGCTTCGGGAGGGATGTAGACACCTCCATGTTCCTCAGAACAGTCACCAGCCCTGAGACCTTAAATGGTTAAAATCGATGGGAACCTGGGCTTGAGTATTGCTTATGTGTCTTTGATGTCCTAACCATTGCAGGGTAGGACAGATGGGTAGCCAGTCTTTTTATTGTCGGTTGATTGTTGTTCATTACTGGCAGACGTTGTTGTGCGTCTTAGATCTTTATGTTGATATCGCAGTTGTATGCGTCATGATTCGTCATCATGCAACAACATAGAGTATAATGTCTTTTTAAGCTTGTACACACGCACACACACAAAAAAAATTGCACTTGTTGTAAGAGGTTGTCTTCGTAATGAGGAGGAATGTTACATATGGTATTAGAGCGGGTTCGATCTGTGTCTTGGGAACCCTATGGCTTTCATTGACATGATTTGATTATACTGTTGCTAATTGAGTTGATTGTGTACGTGGAGGTAATCATGGTTAGAGGGCACCGCAGAGGAAGACGACGGGGTGCTAGGGGAGGAGGTGCGACGCCCCCAGTAGCATCCACGTCGAAGGGGTCTAACCCCTAGGGAGATGAGAAGGTTCTCAGATAGGAGAAGATAGCAGTTGGCGATGTAGTCGGGATGATGAGATCCTTTCAGCACATGTTCGAGGCACTGATCGGCCGTTTGGATAGAGACGATGCTAGGGCACCGACACCCACTAAGGTTCTGTCGCGCGCACCAGCCGTTACTGGTATCATTCACCGTGAAAACAAGAAGGTCAAATTTCCCGAGTTCTTTGGTGCCCTGAACGGTGTAGCCGCCGAGGCATGGTTGGATAACATGACGATGTGCTTTTCACTTCGCGATTATACCTCCAACATGAAGGTCTGCATGGTCGTCTTTCAACTGAAGGGGAGTGCTCTTCTATGGTGGAAGACGCTCCTACCACATATGAACATGGACATCAAAGACGTGTCATGGAAACTGTTCGAGGAATGGCTCCGAGAGAGGTACCTTTCAGAGGAATTCATTGAGCGTCAGCTCTATGAGTTCAACGCCTTACGACAGGGAAGTCGTATGGTGCCCGAGTATGAGGCACATTGTATGGAGCTGCTCTGGTATGATCCACATATTAACACGAAGAAAATTAAGGTCAACAGGTTCGTGTTTGGCCTTAACGGCAACATGCGTGCAAAGGTTAGGATTTTGATGCCTCAAACCTTGCACAATGTCATCCAGAAGGCCCTCATAGTAGAGGAGGATCTTATTAGTGGGAGTCAGACCAAGACTCTAGCGAGACCAGTAGGGCAAGTTTCATCTGGAACATGGCAGCACCAGACACCAGTGAGACATATGCCGGGAAATCATGGCTTCCATAGGTGATCCACTTTCACCACACCCCGACGACCACCACCTCAGTAGTAGATGCCTTATCGTGGACCACAGCATCAGCAACAACGTCGCCAGCAGCAACAACAGTTTAGGCCTATTCAACAGAACAGACCAGGGTTCCAGGCTGGTGGGCCGTCATCTTCTACTTCGGGTACCGAGACTACTGGGCTGAAGAAGGGGTGTTGGACGTGTGGGGAACCACACTACCAGCATGAATATCCTGTGGAGAGGACCAGAGAGTATGGATCAGTCGGACCCACTACAGTGGGAGATATGGGGAAGGTCCATTGGATTCATGCAGTGGTGAATAACCACCAGGAAGAGAATCAGTCGACTGTGCTCAAGATGATAGGTATAGTCACTGACCAGACTCTTATTATTTTGATAGATCCTGGTGCTACCGAGAGTTTCATTTCTGGTGCAATGCTAAAAATATTTAAGGTAAAGGTAGTCGAACAGGACGAGTTTATCTTTGTAGAGATGGCATCGGGAGCCAAACAGAAGGTCGGAGGAAAGGTTACCTGGGAGAGTTTGTCACGAAGGCCAACTTGTACATCACGATCTTAGGATCTTATGATGTCGTGATTGGTATGGATTGGTTGGAATCGCATGAGGTTATACTCAACTGTAAGATGAAACGACTGAGCTTGGTTGATGACGAAGGACAAAGACGTGTGATTGTAGAACGCAACCAGGGAGGTTCCCTGAGGTTCATCTCTTCCTTACAGTTATGGAAGAGTATGTACAAGGGGTGCAAGATTTATGTGATCCTTGCGCTAAACGAGAAGGGAGTAGAATAAGGTCTAGAACACCTTCTGGTGGTGAGAGAGTTTGTGGACGTGTTTCCGGAGGAGTTACCTGGGATGCCGCCGGAGAGGGAATTGGAGTTTACCATATACCTAAAACTAGGGACTGAACTGATAGCAAGAACGCCTTATCGGATGTCCACCCCGGAGTTACAAGAGTTGAAAATGCAACTGAAGGAGTTGTTTTTACTTGGGACTGATACGTCCTAGTGTGTCACCTTGGGGTGCACCGGTTATTTTCATACATAAAAAGGATGGATCATGGAGGCTTTTCATCGACTATCGTCAACTGAACAAGGCCACGATCAAGAATCAATATCCCTTGCTGAGAATTGATGATCTGTTTGATCAAATGAAGGGTGTGACGGTGTTCTCCCAATCAGGGTATCACTAGTTACGGATCAAGGAGGATGACGTCCCTAAGACCGCTTTTAAGACGAGGTTTGGACATTACGAGTTTAATGTTTTACCATTTGGATTGACAAATGCCCCGAAAGTATTTATGAGTTTGATGAACGGGGTGTTCCGCGAGTACTTGGACAAGTTCGTCCAAGTGTTGATTGACGATATTTTGATTTACTCTCGTATGACAGAGGAACATGATGAGCACTTGCGCTTCATACTACAGTGTCTGTGAGAGCACAAACTGTATGGGAAATTGTCCAAATGCTCTTTTTATCAATAGAATATTCACTACTTAGGGCATGTCATCTACAACGAAGGTATTGCCATGGATATAGCCAAGGTCGAGGATATTATGGAATGGCATGCACTGACGAATGTCACAGAAGTGAGTAGCTTTATGTGTTTAGCAGGACACTATCGACGGTTTATCGAGGGATTTTCTAAGATAGCAAATCCAATCACAGAATTGCAGAAGAAAAACAAGAAGTTCGTTTGGACCGAGAAATGCACGGAAGCATTTCAGAATCTTAAAGAGTTGTTGACGACAACACTGATACTAAAGGTCCCTGACATGGACGTAGACTTTTTGGTATGCACAGATGCATCCAAGGAAGGTTTAGGTGGAGTCTTGATGCAATACAGAAGAGTTAATTTTTACATTTCGAGGAAACTGAGAAGGCATGAGGAGAACTATGTGATGCACGACTTGGAGTTATTAGAAATCATATACGCCTTGAAGGTTTGGAGACACTACCTTATTTGACAAAAATTTGAATTAAAGACTGACCATTGTGGACTACAACACATTTTTACGCAAAGTGACCTGAACGAACGACAACGGAGTTGGTCGGAATTGCTTAGCGAGTACGACTTTGAGATTTCTTACATAAAAGGAATAGTGAACCGAGTGGTGGATGCTTTGAGTCGAAGACCACGCATCTTTTCGGTGTTACCTCTTCAGACGAATCTACGTGAGAAGATTCTCACTTTACAATGTGTTGATGACTGGTACAAAGAGGTCGAGGGTTTTATCAGAAAAAACACCATGATGGTACCACGATATGAGGGATTTTCATTTCATAGAAATGGGTTATTGAGGTTTAGAAGTCAGATTTATGTACCACCAAATGACGAGTTGAGGATGTTGATCCTGAGCGAGGCTCATAGAGAAGTTTACATGGCTCTCCCGGGAGTCTTGAAGATGAGGGAAAACCTTAAACCGTTATTCTTCTGGAAGGGAATGAAGGTTGACATAGTCAACTATGTGGCTAGATATCTGGAGTGCCAGCAGGTAAAGGATGAACATAGACACCCAGTAGGATTACTTCAACCACATGCCATTCCAGAATCAAAATGAGAGGTTATTTCGATGGATTTTATTGTTGGATTGCCACTGATGGCCAGGAGACATAACTCGATTTTTGTAGTAGTAGAAACTATGACGAAGAGTGCTCACTTTATTCCTGTGCATACGACGTATCAGGCACTTGACATAGCTAGAGTTTTCATTAGTGATATTGTGAGGCTGCATGGCATGCCTAAGAGGATTATATCTGATCGAGGATCGGTATTTACTGGATGATTTTGCATGATTTTCCAAGAGGCCTTGGGAACCCAACTTAACTTTAGTTTTATGTATCACCCAAAGACCGACGAACAGACCGAACGAACGAACCAAACATTGGAATACATTTTGGGCATGTATGTGGTGGACTAACAAAAGCATTGGGAGAAATTCTTGCCACTAGTAGAGTTCGCTTACAACAACAGTTACCAAAGCACCATTAAGATGGCACCTTTCGAGTTTCTTTACGGGCGACTGTGTCGAACACCCTTGAGTTGGGATCGGCTTGAGGATATGGTCCTGGTGGGACTAGAATCGATCCATGAAATGGAAGAGAAAATGCAAACCATAAGACAAAGAATTAAAGAAGTGCATGATCGACATAAGAGTTATGTCGATGCACACCAAGTCGACCATAGTTACAAGGTCGACGATCGAGTCTTCTTGCTGGTTAAACCGCATAAGAGTTTGATCAAGTTTGGAAAGGGAGCTAAACCATATCCTAGGTTTGTGGGACCTTTCAAGATTGTGGAGAGAAAGGGGCCCGTGGCCTATCGACTACCCTTGCCTGATTCCTTAAGGCGTATGCACGATGTTTTTCATGTATCTGTTTTGAGACATTATATTAGTGATCCTACACATGTCACTGACATGAGTTCCTTGTAGGTATCAGACAAGGGAGCACTCACGGCTAAGACGGTCAGCATCTTAGATCATCGCGTTCGACAGTTGCGACGTCGAATAGTAGATCAGGTCAAGGTCCAGTGGGACAATTATAGTCCGCACTCGGCGACCTGGGAAGACGCATATGATATGTGCCAGTAATTTCCATTTTTGTTTGATATATAGACATATGATACTATGATACACTTATTTCGGCATTTATACTATGAAACTTTGGGATGAAGTTTAGACCAAGAGGGCATGTATGTAACATCCCGCTCTGGTGCACTGAGAAAACTTATTCTTTGAGGACACTTGCTCGCAAGTGATCTGGACTATTATGATATAAAAACATTTGTCCCTGATTATGATACGTTATGATAGATGACATGATGTTTTACTGCATTGACATAGGCAGGTTCTATTGACTCGGTTTTACTGAGTGTGCAGGGTTTTGGACCTTGAGGATGCTGAGGCATCGATGGAACCCCTTGGACTCCAGATTGAGTCAGGGAGTGTGATATTTGGGTTGATTTATTTACTGTTCTATTACATTTCATTTGATGGTATGATGTGGACATGTTCTGACATGATTGTTGATGATGCAGGCTGCCGATAGTTTTCCGACCAGACTCACATATGGAGTAAAGGGGCGACACACATGACCACTAGAGAGGTTGAGGGAAAGGTTTGGACAACAGCCCTGCCACAGCCTACTAGCACTCTCTCCATTTCTTGAACTGTAGGTTAACGATTACCTAGTTTGAGAGGACTCACGATGCCGCGAGGGCAGACTACGACAGTCGCTCGTGATGATTCTAAGGGGTATGCAATAAGGCGGGGGCCTTATTCCTTAGAATCCCTTAGTCTCCCACAAGTTCACCTGGCAGAGTGTTGACTCCAGGGGTTATTGATGTCTACCAATCAGTCAAGAGGCGAGTGTCACCCTTGGAGCACGTGGTGCGTCCTGAAGGGCACGTCGCGCAAAAGAAACGCTAGAGGCGAGTGGCACCCTTGGAACACGTAGTGCGTCCTGAAGGGCACGTCGTGTTGATGATGATGAAGGAACAAACCTAGATGGCCCTATGACATTTAACACATTAAGAAATTCTTGAACAACTTCCCTAATTAAATGTTGCCCAGTTCAGAATCTAAGTCGTAAGTCTAAAACTTCCCTAGGGGTAAAATTTTGTCTAACCTTAAGAAAAATTACCCTATAAAAGTAAAAATAAAAAAAAATAAAAAAAATAAAAACCACTTAAGTAATAGTTTTTAGTCTTCAAGAAATTTTGGGGTAAAATGAAGAGAGTAAGAATTTAATTTAAATCTGTGGATCTAAAATTGTAAATAAGAATTTAATTGTTTAACTTGTGAAAGTGTAAAAGATACTAAATCATTAATAAAAAGGAAAAGAGGTTAATTTGCGCAACTACCATTTTTGGCTGTAATGAAAAGGTGAAAGAAGGGAATAATAAAAATTAGGAAACTAAGGAATGGAGGAAACATAATAAAGGAAAGAGGGAACTTATAGTAAAAAGCAAGGTCAACTTAGTAAAGAATCTGCAATAAAGAACCGTCTAAATTGAACTAAATTAACAACTTCATTTTAGGGAAAGTATTTAAAACCTGTAAGGGAATCTAGGGACACCTAGGAGTAAAAATAGGAGTAACTCTAGGTGGGTGAGGGAATTAAGACAATTTAATAAATTAAAGAAAATAGTTAATGGAGAAACGTGGGGGATGGATGACACTTGTACGAAGGAGAGTTTTTAGAAGTTATTATTTAAAACTTAAATTAAATGATATTTAGGAAAAAGATGGAAGTTTTAAAACTCTATAAAAGAAAGGGATGAGAAGGAAGAAAGGGGGGATCGGATGTTAGCGTAACGTTACGCTGTCGGATTTGTGACTTGAATGATTACTTGTGGAGAGTTGGAATTTCCCAGCTTGGATAGGAGTGGTAGCTCGGCCTTGCGAGGTGGGTTGGGAGATAGACGTACCATCTGGATAGTGTGTGGCCCCTTTGCGGCTCGTGGGTCTAAGGGGGAAGCAGAGTACCCCTAGTGTTGGCTGGGAGGTATCAGTGAGGTATCGGCGGTCGGCGAGTGGGAGCGGCACGGAGCTCAAGTGTAGGATTGCATCTTCGGGTTATTCATCATCGGTCACAGGTACGCAAGTGCGTTTGTTTGTTTAAGAATAAAAGGAAAATTGTTTAAAGTTTTATATGAATCCTTATGATGATGATTGATGTCTTGAATTTTGGATCATCCTGTTTCCTTTTTGTTGTTTTTTGTGCCTAGACTATTATAACCCCGCAATCATTTTGATGAGTTATCCTTGGCTCTAGCATTTTCTTACTATTGGCTGCAATTTCTTATTGGTGTTCTTTAGGCATTTATTAATTACGGTGGGTATTTATATCTGAATGTGGGTGTTTTGTTTTAATGTCGTCATTTATATATGACTGTGGGCATTTATATCTGACTGTGGGCATTTTTATATATGGCTATGGGTGTTTTGTAATAATGGGGGCGTTTATATATTACTGTGGGCATTTGTATTATTGTAGGCGTTCATAAATTATGGTGGGCGTTTTTATATATGACTGTGGACGTTTTATTTTAATGAGGGAATTTATATACGACAGTGGGCGTTTATATCTGACTGGGGCGTTCTTAAATATGGATATGAGTGTATTCGTGTTTCTGTTTTTGTAAAATTTAGTTCTGATAATTTGTTCTGGCAATGAGTGTATTTGCATTCCGTTTTTGTAAAATTTAGTTCTGAGAATTCGTTCTGCCAATGAGTGTATTGGCATTTTTGTTTGTAAAATTTGTTCTAAGAACACGTTCTGGCAATGGGTGTATTGGCATTCTATTTTTGTAAAATTTAGTTCTGAGAATTCGTTCTGGCAATGAGTGTATTGGCATTTTCGTTTTGTAAAAAAAATTATGAGAATTCGTTCTGGCAATGAGTGTATTGGCATTTCCATTTTGTAAAATTTAGTTCTGATAATTCATTCTGGCAACGACTGTATTGGCATTTCATTTTTGTAAAATTTAGTTCTGAGAATTCGTTTTGGCAATGAGTGTATTGGCATTTTCGTTTTGTAAAATTTGTTCTGAGAATTCGTTCTGGAAATGAGTGTACTGGCATTCCGTTTTTGTAAAATTTAGTTCTGAGAATCCGTTCTGGCAATGAGTGTATTCGCATTTCCGTTTTTGTAAAATTAGTTCAGAGAATTCGTTCTGCAATGGCTGTCGGGCATTTTCATTTTGTATTGTTCTGTAATTTCTTCTTTGGCAACCTCCGTCCCTGGCAAACGAAGTTCTCCCTCCTTAAACATTCATTGATTTCAACTAATGCAGATGGACATTACTGTGTGGTAAAATGTAGAGTTGTTTTATCGATCATTAAGAATAGATAATTTAATTATGGATGAGGCTAATGTTAATTAAATCCTTAGATGCATTTATCGATTATTTAAGGCTCATTGAATTATGATATTTCATTTTAATGGTTGAATGTTCTCTGTTAACTTAATGCAGTTCCTTGCCCTTTCATTTAAATCTAGTTAGTTTCTAATTGGGTTAAGAAGAAATTTTGTTTTATTATAAATTGTTCGCGGGTTTGGGTTAATGAAATGGTGCATTGTTTTTATAATTGATTAGTGGGTATTGTCGTAATGGGTCTTGTTCTAATCTAAATTGAATATTGTTTAATATAATTTGAGGATGGTTCAATACTAATTGGATCTCCTTCTAATACTTTTGGGATATGGTTAAATATCATTTGAGTAGTGTCTTAATATAGTGGGGATATTGTTTATTTAATGGCCAGATGTAAATTTGTAACACTTGGACATATAGAGAGAGTGGGTGAGAAGAAATTGTTACTCACCTTCATTTAATCCTTCTTCACTTTGCTTCATATTGATTTGTTTAATAATCTGATATTGCACACTACGGAATTAAGGCCTACCTGGATGCTAACCTTACAATAAGGAATGATGTTATAAATCTCCCTTAGATTTATCTCTTGGCAACTTACAATCGTTCATGTAAATTGGTTTCTTTTAAGTATAACTTGTTACTGAGAAGAGGGGAATGTTCAAGACCCTTGGGATGTATTATAATAATAATAAAAAGGGATTGTGGCTAGATTTACCTTTGGAATTTAGTATCTCATTAAATTGGTATAAGAAAGGAGAATAGTATCTTCTTAATGACTTTTAAGTGGTGAGTATTTAATGAGTTGAAGAGTTATTAATATCTCACTAATGCTTCTGCCTTAATGTGATAACCAGGTTAGTTGTTATATTAAAGGTTGTATTATTGTCATAATAAATGCCTTATTTGTTATATTAACTGTCGATATATTTTGATTGATTAAAAATACACATCCAATGAAATATGGTAATAGTAGTGAGTAATCTAATGAGTTAACAAGAATTCACCCTTGAAAGTTGCCTTAATGAGATAACTTTGTTAATTATGATATTGATGATTTGTCTTGTCATTAGCTTAATAGGCATTGGTCTGCTTGTGTCGGGAGGGATGTAGACACCTCCATGTTCCTCAGAACAGTCACCAGCCCTGAGACCTTAAATGGTTAAAATCGATGCGAACTTGGGCTTGAGCATTGCTTATGTGTCTTGGAGGTCCTAACCATTGCAAGGTAGGACGGATGTGTAGCCAGTCTTTTTATTGTCGGTTGATTGTTGTTCATTACTGGTAGACGTCGTTGTGCATCATAGATCTTTATGTTGATATCACAGTTTTATGCGTCATGATTCATCGTCATGCGACAACGCAGAGTATAATGTCTTGTTACCCTTGTACACATGCACACAAAAAAAAAAATTGCACTTGTTATAAGAGGTTGTCTTCGTAACGAGGAGGAATGTTACAGGAACACTTACAAACTATTTGTAGAAATTTATCAATCAACATTGTAGAATAAAACCATATGAATGCAAAGTGTTTAACAAAATCACATAAAGAGAAACAACATCATTGGACAACAAACAGGAATATCCTAGCCTAGGATATTTGGGGATAGTACAGTGGTATTAGAGATGGTGATATTTCCAGCCTATGATTTCTTGAGGCATTGATGCAAAGGAAAACTATAATACATTGGAAACAACCCACCCTAGGATCAGAGTTAGAAGAGGTAGAAGCAGAGAGAGTTATGGGGAATCATCATGAATATAGGACTATACAATTGTTGGAAATCATAGTTAATGGAAAACAAAAATTAACACAAGTCCTGACATAGGTCTTTTCCCACAATCAAGCAAACCAAAACTAGGGAGGTACCAACGGGAACCATGCAGAGTCCAACCATAGACATCATAAGACTCTTGAGGGTAGTAATACCTATGTTTCGACATATAGTGTCTTCTAGGTAGGTATAAGAAAGGTACCTAGACCATTATTCCCACCATTACTTGAGGATTAGCCTACAGGAGAATCAGAACAACACGTGGCAGATGAAATGAACTCTTACTTGAAGGAGTATCAGTTGCAGGAAGAAGGATCCTAGTCATCAATTTTTTTCAATGAATATTGCAACCTCAGGATGAGGAACAAACCTTGGGTGGGATAGAGTCAATAGAATTTTGATATTTTGCACAAATTGGGGAATATTACTATCCCATCATTTGACTGATCTAACAGGTTCACAACCCGAGCATGGGTACATAAGTTGGACATTTATTTCCAGCATAACCTGATGATAGATCTAAAGGCGATCAATTTTTCCACCCTACACTTGGATGGAGAGGATTAAGAGTGGTGGTATTATGGGCTATTAACATTGGGGAATTCCAACATCACATCATATGAGGATTTCACTCAAATTTTGATGGACAGGATCGATAGGAAGGACCCTGAGATCCACTTCGGGGAGTTGGCACAGCTAAGGTAGACATGTACACCATAGGCCTATGTAACAAAGTTTGAGTGGATGGCAGTCATGGTGACCGATGCTTATGAGCAGAGACTAGTGATTCTTTTCACATATGGCTTAGTTGAATCTGTAAAATGTTGGGTGAAGGATTTTAGGCCAAACACACTACAAGAAGCTATCATGAAGACCCAGGATATGGAAGACATAGTCCCTAAGAAGAAATCGACAAACAAATTTATCGCACAGAGGGGTTAGGTGTCAAAACCTCCCTAAAAGACATGGACATGGAAAGACAAGTTGGATGAGGAAATTTAGAGAGAGCTAAGGAGGAATAATTCTTTCTATACAGTTGCAAAGAGTCATGGGAACTAGGTCATCAGTGTATGGGAAACATTAAATTCCATTACATTGAGGTGGTTTCCGATAAGGAGGAAGACGATGATGATGAGAGAATTGGACATAACAGTGGGGATCCATCACACCTCCAGGATACAAAGAAGACACCATTGCAGAATATCGGTAAGGGACTGGCCATTGCCACTCTTTCAAGATTTCCCAAATATTACACCTTTAGATTTAGAGGTATTTTGTAGGGACAAATGGTTACAACACTTATCGATGGTGGGGCCACCCACAATTTCATTGATGTTTCATTGGTCACCAATATACAAATCCATGTAGAGGACTTCGATGGATTGAATGTGGTTGTATAATATGGGTACAATATGGAATGTAATCAAAGGATAAGGAAATCAGATGTAACATTGGGAAACTATACGTTGACCAATGATTTCTATATCGTATATTTAGTGGATACTCATGTGGTACTAGGAGTTCAATGGTTGTACTCATTGAGAGATATCCCCATGAATTATGATGACATGACGAAGGAGTTGCATGACAAGGGTGGAAAATGAGTCATCCTAAGAGGTATGTCGACAGGTGACCCTAGGATCATGTCAAACCAGCAATGGAGGCCCATTTTTTACATAGGGATGTGGCTTGCACAACATAGTTCTTTATCACCATGGAGAAGCAATCAAAAGATCGCCATCAGTACCTTGTAGATATCCAATCATTTCATGGAAAACATGAAAGAGTGTTTGAAACATTGCTAGGAGGGAGACCACCTGACAGAGGATTTGAACATGTCATTGAGCTAAAACAGGGATCAAATCCTATGATCACCACATTCTACGAGAATCCAAAGAGGTTCAAGGAAGAAATAGAGGAGGGAATAAAGGAATTGTTGGAGATGGGACATATCTATCCTAGTTCTAGTCCCTTCGCTTCATCAGTTGTATTGGTGAAGATGAAGGATGGAACTATGAGGATGTGCATATACTACAAGGTACTGAACAAAAATACCATCAAAAAATGATACCTAATACCTAGGATTGATGAGATAATAGACAAACTGCATGGGGAAATTCACTTCTCAAAGGTTTATTTGCAATTAGGATACCACCAGATTCTGGTCAGAGAGAAGGATATCCATCTAACAACATTCAGGTGTCACTATGGCTACTATGAGTTTCTAGTCATTCCCTTCAAATTAACTAACACAAAATCTTCCTTTTAGTCATACATGAATCATATCTTCAACAAATAATTGAGGAAATTTTTATTGATGGTCTTTTGATCTACATTAGGATGTAGGAGGAACATCTGAAGCATTTGGACGAGATTCTCACCATTATGGAGGAGCAGTCACTTTTTTCCAAGGAGAAAACATGTGAGTTTGGGTTTACAAAGGTCCTCTATCTAGGGTAGGTGATTGGTGTTTAAGGAGTAAAGTACCATCGAGAGAAGATCCATATACTCCTATATTGTCCCACCCCCAAATCACTCATGGATCTAGGAGGATTCTTGTACATATGAAACTATTACAGGTTCTTTATGAAAGGATTTTCACAATCTGTTGTGCAATTGACATACCTCACCAATAAGGGGGAATTCCAATGGTCATAGTATGGACATGTAGAATTGGACAAAATGGAGAGGGTGATGAGCACTCTCCCAGTATTAGTAGTGTTAGATTTCATGTAGGTTTTTTTCCCAGAGTGTCAAACATCAGGTGAGGGGATAGGAGCATTAATTGTGTAGAACCAAGACACAATAGATTTCAAGAGAAGAATTATAAGAGAGATAAAGAAACTCTATCTGATATATGACAAGGATATGTTTGCCATCATGCATGCATTGGCAAAGTTCAAAAAACACTTGGTACGAGGATCCTTTGTGTTTAGGAGTGACCACAACAGCTTTGTAAATGTGTTGAACCTACACATAATAGATCTATCTAAACAATAATACACACATTTTCAGAGAGAATTGGAGAAAGAATAAGAAGGAGAGAAAGAATGGAAGAATTATCATTAATCGTTGTGAATAAAGAATAATTTAAACATGTTATACTCTGTATAACTCAATCAATTCAAATGGAGGATAACCAATGCGACATAGTGGTGGTATAGAGTGATATAGACACACACCAAAAATTACAGGAGTGAACTTCCACCTATTCTAGTCCCTCAGGCAATTACGGGAGTGAATTGCCACCTAGTTGAGTTAACTAGTCAACCAGTCTTCAGTTAACTGACTGAACATAGAGTATTGAGGAGTTAAATCAAGGAATCAAGGCTAATGCGCCACTCTGGTGATGATACAAAGGCAAGGTCTAATTAGCATAGTGATGATTCCAATGTTGCATGGTGACAAAACCAATGCAACATCTAAACTCAACTCAACTAGTCAAACTAAAGTGTCAACTGAAAGAGAGTATTCTCTAGGTGAAATATTCACCCCTAAATTATAGGAGATTGGATAATAACTAATTATAACTAATAAACAAGGAAAAAACTTAGGAAAAAAAATTCCTAGGTGTGTGTGAAGTAACTCCAACAAACTTGAGATATTTCTTAGAGCAGCGGGACCTAAATAAGAGGAAACAAAAATGGGTGACTAAGGTGCAGGAATATGATTTTTAAATTCAATATGTATAGGGGAATAATAACATAGTTTTTTTTCCCTTATCTAGGATACCTGCAACCTTCTCCATGAAAGAGATCTCAACAGACTTGAAGTCCATTATTTTGGTGGAATACTCCAAGAATACCTTCTCCTGTGAGATGATGGAGAGAATTATTCAGGATGATAGGTATAGGGTAGTGGATGACATAATCTACTACAAAGACATTATCTATATTTTCCTTGATTCCAAACTCAAGGATAATATTTTTAGGGTAGGACATGACATGCTACTAGCAGGGCACCAAGGGTATTTGAAGACCTACAAGAAGGTGAGGGAGATATTCTCTTGGAAGGGTCTCAAGGAGGATGCAGTTATTCATGTGAAGAAGTTCCTGATTTTTCAAGAAAACAAGTCATAATTTAAACATCCTAAAGTATTTCTCCAACCATTGTTGATTTTAGAGCATAAGTGGGATAACATTTGCATGGACTTCAATACAAGGTTTCCAAAGGTGTAGGCTAGGGAGTGTATCTATGTGGCAGTGGAAAGATTGACTAAATATGGGAACTCCTTATCCATTCCTTAATATTACAATGCATCTTAGGTAGAATATATATTTTTCAAGGAGGTATTCATACTACATATTCTTTCAAGCAACATAGTCAGTGACCAAGATAGAAGATTTATCAGTGTGTTTTGGTAGGAGTTTTTCAGGTTATCCAAGACAAAATTTACACCTACTACTAGCTACCACCACTAGGTAGACAGGTAGACCGAGATAGTAAAAAAATAGATTGAGGGGTACCTGAGGAACTTTGTGTCAGGACAACAGCAGGAATGGATAAAGTGGTTTCCTCAGGTAGCATTATTACAATACCACTCATCACATGTCCATCAGGATGAACCCATTCAAAACATTGTGATCCGGATTTACGAGAGGAACGAAACGAAAAACACAGATTTATAGTATTAATACAGATACACATTGAATAATAATAGAGATACAATAAAACTTGACTTCTATTAAATAAGAAATATATTGAAACTGTAAAATGCACACTAAAACAAGGTTGCTAGAATGGTGGCAGCTTATCTTTGAGAAGAGATGTGAGGGATACACTCATTTGAAAGAAGATGAGTACAATGAGACTCTAAAATAATTTCTACAACAAACATGAATTCCAAAAGCCTTGACATCCAAAAACCTAACCCTAACATATGAAGCGCCAAAAGTCATGTGGGCCCCGTTGGGGTAAGTTGGTACATCAACCTTCCAGGGTTGTAACTTTTACATACGATCTCCATTTTAGGTGCACGATAGCCCATTGGAAATATCTTGATGAGGAGATTCATTTAATAGACTCAATGATACATTTCACAAATATTTAGGTTCCCAATCACAAAATCCAAAATGGCCCCGAAAGTTTAGGACCCAAAAAAATGCTAAAAATAGTAAATTGCCAAAAAACTTGTTTTGAGCCAGTTGGAATAGGTGGGTTTCCATTGATATCCACCTATATCAATCCTCCCTCCTTAGGAAGAAATGGTATCTATTGTGTTAAGTACCTCCATCAAATGAGTAAACTTATGATGAATTACTCGAGGCCACTTGCCTTGGTGTAGGAGCTTCCCTGCTTTGACAAACCGATAAAGTTGAATCTTCTGGTGGAGAGTTCCCTTGACCTATGTGTCCACGATATGATCAGTGGATGCATGTTCCATGTAGTCATTATTGAGCTCTATTGGTTTCAACTACTTTGTTATCTCTGAGGTGTCAAGGAATGGTGGAAAATATCGTCGAAGGAGGCCCACATTAAACATTGGGCACAAGCCAAGGATGGGGGGAATGTTGAGCTCAAAAGAATTGTCACCCGTAGCCTTCGTGATGTTTTAAGGTCCATAACAGAGTGGGAGAAGCTTTAGATTGGGCCCAATAAAGCATTCTTTATGCAAGTGAAATGAAACTTTGTCTCCCACCTGAAACTGGTGTGCCACCTAGTGTTGATCATGGTGTTGCTTGTACTTGGCATTGGACTTTTGTAGAATATCCTGAACTTGTTGGAGGATGTGTTGGATCCAATTAATGAATTCAGTGGATTTTTTGGCCTCAATGTTGTTAGGATATTTATACACTTAGGAGTTAGTTAAGATTTACTTGGTCTAATATGTCATTAGGTAAAAGTGTGTTTCTTTAGTATGCATTAGTATGCATTTGTAGTTAGGAAATTTGATGGTCACGATATGTTCCCGACATAGAGTGATCTAACGGTTCATACTCTCCTCGATCTTAACGACCATTGATTCATGGATTAACACCTGATTGGTCGATGATCTCTATTTAAAGAGCATGGAGGGTCATTTGCCGATGATCGATTGTGAGAAACTCTCTTGTAAAATCTCTCTGTAATCGTTTTCTTTGCATTAATAAATTGCTCCAAGTGGTCACATTGGTTGGGGCCGTGGATGTTTCCCCATAGGGATTTTACCACATGAAAACATCGGTGTGTTGATCTTTGATCTGGTTATGTGAGTGGTTACTGAAGGTGTTCTTCCTCTGTTATAATACCTATGTTGTCGAACATGGTATCAGAGCCTGTTTGAAGACCCGCTCCTGTTGTAGTTCGAGATCATGAAGACGAGTTGCATCATCTCTATTTTCTGGCATTTCTGTACATTTCTGGGCTGAGAGGACTATTCCATTGCATCCGAAGCACTTGTTTCATTTGGGAACACTTTTCGTTTCACTCGAAAAGGTTTCCGTTTTCCCAAGATACGACCATTACAGTCAGATTCGGAGGTATAAAGTCTGAATACGCATTTTTTTTAAATTTTTGCAAAGTTTTGATTTTATTTCGGTTTGTATTTTTATTTTTTCCGGGCTGCTACTCTTTTAGATTTGCACATTCTCTTTGCCCCGTGCCTTGTACGATCTAGGCAAATCAGAAATAGATAGGAAAAGGTGCATCTTCTGGGTAAGCTAACCAAAATCTAACCCTTGTTGTCATCGAGAAGCGAAATTTTTTTTCTTGTGTGAAAAGAGTTTTTTTGGAGCATGCTCTCCAAGGCCGTCTTCCACAACAATAACAACAACAACAACCCCAATCCTCCTTCTGAACATTACAATATGTTTTGCTAGACCATTTGGTTAAAACTTGCCTTATTAAGCAAGAGGTCTTGAGTTCAAGTCTCTCTTTTGT
>JZKD02S2283417.1:186423-203387 GCA_000966675.3 Picea glauca | reverse complement strand
CCGATGGGGAAGACCCCGAGAGGTAATCTGGATCATTAGATCCCTTAATGATGAGTATTGTTAGAGAAGGAAGGTTGGAGTGACCAAGTAAGAGTTTGCATATGGGCACTGATAGTAGGGAGGGAAAACAAAGAGACAGAGAGAAGATGTACTAGCTAATAGTGCATATAAGAATTGTATGCTTCCATATTAATATATTATAAATCATAGTTCTGTGGATGTATCCCTAAGGAGAGGGTGAACCATGTACATCTTTATGTTGTGTGTGATTGATGTTGTGTTCTCTTGTTTATGGATATAATGTTATTGAATTATTGTATTAGATATGATAGTTAGTTGTGCAAAGTAGATCTAAGATGGAAATTGATATCTAGATGTTATGTTGTTCTTGTATTTGATCCACTTTGTATTCCCTTGGTTTTAGACATCTGTGTCCTGGAACCCCCCATAGCTACTTCCGGTGAGATTGTATCTTCCTCCTAGGTGTTGCTGAAAGGGATAGTATTTAGGACTTGTTGGTGCACTCTAGGAGCTGAACCGTGGGTCTTATCTATGACAACAAATGGTTCCATTGTTGGGACCAGAATCTTCTTGAGGGAACGTCAAGGTGGTTTCCATTGAAAATAGAGATTTAGAAGTCGATAGAGGATCAAGAAAAGCACTTTGTCGAAGCCCAGCACAAGAACCCTAATCTTAGTACAGATTATTGGATGGGAAGATATATTTTTACTGATATACACGCGATTTTCTTTGGAGGAATTCATCAAGAGTTATACGAGTGGCTAGTTAGGTTATCAGATACCTAGTTTGAGATCAGATATAGACCACATGTGGTTTGGATGCTAACGTTGATTAAGAAGGTCAAGAGAGTTTATAACGTTGTGTCAAGAGCAGTAGATCAATGGTTCTATAATACCATTGGAGGGTATATCACCGAGTTTATTGTTGATAGAGTAGAGTCATATAGCCAAGATGAGAGGTATTTCTTTAAGGGACACGGAATAAAATTTATACACTTTTTGAAGTTGAAGATCAAGATATTATTTCATGAGAAGAACATCTTGAAGACACAGTAGTTGGTCAGATTGGAAAAGGCTAATGTTCAAGAACTCGGATAGTGACAATGATATAGAGGTTGGACATACGTGCACTGGGAGGGCATTTAGAGAAGTCCCTCTTGTGAACCTCTTTAAGAAGACCTACATGGATGAGGGTTTCTATGGTGGAGAAGAGGTAGATCTGATAGACAAAGAGAATTTAGAATTTGCTAGGGCAGAGGAAGGGAAAGCTGAAGTACCTCGTCGGGAAGAGCCAGAAACTTCAAGAACCCTTCTGACTATTGAAGTAAGTATTATTATTCATCTTGTTGTTTCAACAACATTAAGAAGTCAGAGTAATCAAAGTCATGAGAGATCTCTGATCACTGTCACTAGCACTCTGCCACACACTCAATCAAAAACCTAGGAAGACCTATGGAAGATGAGATGAGGCTACCCACCTTTAGAGAAGATGGATCTGAAGATCCTGATCAGCACTAGTTTTTATGTGAATCTGTATGGAGTATTAAGAATATCACCGACGAAGTTGTTAAATGAGATCAACTCAATACTACCCTAAGAGATCCTACACTGAGCTGGTACATGAAATTTATCTAAGGAACTGCACTGAAACCGTTGAATTTCATTAAGACTGCGCTAACTGCTCAATTCAAGAAACCTAATTCATATTCACAGTGCATTACAAAGATAAAAGAAATCAAGCAGAGAATAGTTGAACCTGTGTGGGAATTTTATCAGAGATTTAATACCTTAACATGCCATTTATGTTTCTAGATCACAGATGAGCAAAACAAGGAATGGTTCATTGCTTCCCTCTTACCACACATCATAGTTCCTCTTATGAAACATAAGATTTATTTTCATGTTGAGGTGTTGGATATCGCCATGAAGTTAGAATAAGCCCCTATGGGATAATCTAGCTTAGGTATGAGTCAAATCTTGATTCAACTAACTAGCGTATCTATATAGGTTGAATATATGAAGAAAGACAAGGGAAAATATAAAAGAGAAGACATCTTGTGTATCATATGAAAATCAGAAGCCCATGACAAGGAACATTGTCACTTATTTCATGAATACTTAGCCTCTGGAGCTTTGAGCCCTTTGAAATAAATTTACCCTAACCTGGTGCGAGGTATGTAGAAATTGGCATCGTCCTGGTGAATGTTACTATCTACAAAAATATGTCCAGACACCCACAAATATGTATTACACATTTTGTAAGTCAGTAGGACACGATGAAAGGGATTGTAGGGATTACAACCTCATGCATGAAAGGTCAATGGATATATAAAAAATTCAAGGCAAAGTACAACAAGAAGGAAGAACAATGTAGTATACTTCCCCAGGAAGAGGAAACTTCAACCCTCATGGTGGATTCAAAGGACGAGGAAGAAGAGGAGGTATGGGTCAAGGTCAAGGACAGATCATCTGTTATAACTACGCACAACCATGACACTTAGCAAGGTACTTTCAGAACCCTTGTACCACTTGCAGCTACTGCAGCTCATTCGAACATGTTATCGAAGATTGTCTTGTGTTGCTAGACAAACTTCAGGAGAGATGATGACATGAGCAGAACCTGCAAGTGAAATTGATATACGTTGACCCTGGCAGAGAGGACCCTAGAGTCATTGTTATCACTAGAGGAGGCATTGTTACAGGAGAAGACATAGTGACACAAGGAAATAATATATACAAATCAGGGGTCGATAAAGCTACAGATAAGACACGAGTTTTTGATGCAAAGAAATAAAAACAAATATTTGAGGAGGAAAGAAAAGAATTTGGGAGAGACCAAGGTTATTCATAGAAGACACAACCATAAGTAAGAGAATGTGGAATGCCTCTGGCATTCGACCAGTATACTCTTCCAGGAGAGGGAAAAGAGGTGAGCAAGCTCATGGAATTCTTATATACTTGTATTAAGTTGATTCAAGATGAAAGCGTTGTACAAGAGATACAAAAATTATCAGACAGTACGAGTTAGAAAAGATATATCCATTGTTGAATAGGGAAATACACCAAGTCTCTAAAAAGAGAAGGAAAAATAAAGAACTACACCTAAATTCTCAAATTGGAGAGTATGATATAGGCTATGTAGTCCTCGACTTCAGGTCAGAGGTCAATGTCATGAGGAAGCAGACCTGGGAACTGATGGGAAAAACTAGGTTGATATACTCCCCTATCAGGCTCAGGATGGATAATCAACAAGATGTAAGCCCCTTTGGAAGACTTCGAGGTGATTAAGATAGTTGATGATATTTGTCCTTACCCTGGGTTGTTAGGAATCGACTGGGCTTTCAATAATTCCATTGTGGTTGATTTAAAGAAAATAAGAATGGAATTTGAAGGAGATGGACTTAGGTTCATTGCACCTTTGGATCCCGACGAAGGTCACAGATACACAAAACCCATCAGGGAGGAAGACCGTGCATATGAACTAGAAAACATATACAAATTAACATCCAGACAATAGGATTACATTAATCCTATGGTGGATGGGAACCTAAGCTAGAAAAGTGACAATGCATGTTCATCAGATTCAGAAGAAGCACTGGAGAACTGGAAGAAACAAATGTATGAAGTATCTACAAGGAGATGTGATACATTAAAAAGAGAAGTCCGCTAGAAAGGCACAATAGTAAGTAACTTGCGCACCTTTTATGGTCTAAATCATTTAGAAGCTTTCTTGTTGGAATTTGAAGAAATTGTAACAATACAACAAATATTTTTGGCAATGGATGAGGCCTTGAAAGAAACCCCAACAACATGGTGGGGGACATCACAAAAACAACATTACAGAATGGGTACAATGTCGCACTTTGATGAAAACATAGTTTTCAGAGCAACTAGAAGGTTGTGAAGTTAGGTACACAGGTCGAAGTTGTCTAAAGGATCATGTGAGATGTTGCGAGGAAGCATGGAGAAACATTCCTCAAAAGTATTGGGTACACTACGCCTCATAGTAGACTAGTACCTTCAAGAACTACGCCTCATCGCTGCAGATTGGGAAGGTATGACCCAGAACTTTGTCATCACCTTTTTGCTTGAAAGCCAATATCCTATAGTGGATCACGTGTTATAGATCATAAGACCTAAAGTATTTGAGGAGGCACCTAGCCTCCCTTTGGAACAAGAAGAGGACGAATGGACTATGCCTCTCCAGAAATTGCAAGGTTGTTACAATATCAATGTTGATGAAGACGATGATCCAAGGAAGGTGAACATCGTCAAAATAGAAGGCCAAAGAGACATAGAAGGACCAGGAGTTGAACTACATTTCATTGGAAAGTCGATCAAGATTGATAAAAACAATATTGGAATAGAGAAAACACTGAATCTTGAAAATGTTGGATATTATTGTGATGCTGCCACTATTGACAAGATCAGAGAGTTACTGCATGAATATTGGGACTTGTTTCCAACCAAGTTCACTGATATGAAGGGAATCAAATGGCCCATGGGAGATATGAGGATCCCTTTGAAACCATATGCAAGGCCAGGCAAATAGAGACCCTACAAATTGAACCCTAAATATAGGAGAAAGTGAAGATTGAACTTGAAAGAAGGTTGGAAGCGGGAATCATAGAACATGTTGAAGAGTCAGAGTGTATTATCCCTATGGTGGTACAAGACAAGAAGACAAGAGAAATCAGGATCCGTGTAGATATCTGAAAGTTGAATGATTCTTGTTTGCATGACCCATTCCCTACACCCTTTACTGACGAAGTGTTAGATAATGTAGGAGGATAGGAGGTATATTCTTTTACATATAGATTTTCATGATACCATCGGATCCATATTTCCAAGGAAGATCGCCATAAGACCACATTTGCAATAGAATGAGGATCCTACTAGTATACAATGATTTCGTTTGGATTGAAGAATGTCGCAGTCATCTTTTCTAGGGTAGTGGTCGAAGCGCTCAGGGAGTTTTTACATAAATTCCTGGAAGCATATTTTGATGATTGGACTGTTTTTCACTTATTACAAAATCATATTGAATGTTTAAGACTAATGTTGGATATGTGCAGACAGTTTCAGATTTCCTTGAACCGGAAGAAGTGCATCTTATTCTCACCATTTGGAGTGTTGTTACGTCATATTGTGTGTAAATAGGGACTGCTGGTAGACCCATCTAAGATTTCTATTATAGTTGATTTTCCCCCTCCTACTTCAGTCAAACAGTTGCGCATTGCGTTGGGAAACACTGGATATTAAATGAATTTCATTAAAGGCTATGCATAGATCATATAACCCATGGAGAAGATTTTGAAGAAATACTGTCAGTTTGATTGGATAGAAGAATGCCAGCAGAGCTTCGACACATTGAAACAGAAAATGCTTACTTCACCTATTGTGGTTTTCCTAGATCGGAGAAAGGAATTTCATGTGCATGTCGATGCATCTTCTATTGCATTAGGAGCTGTGTTATCACAATTGGGAACTGGATACATTGACCACCCATTATCCTTTGCTAGAAGGAAGCTATCAACAACTAAAATTAATTACACCACCACTGAGAGAGAAGGGTTAGCCATGGTGTATGCATGCATAAGTTTCGCCACTACTTGTTGGGAGGAAACTCTAAAATATTTATTGATCACTTTGTGCTGAAATACCTAGTCAACAAGCCAATGTTGGGGGTGATAATATGCAGATGGATTTTTCTATTTCAGGAATATGATTTTGATATTGTGGTTAATCCATGAAGAGTGAACAAAGGTCTGGACCACTTGTTGAGGTTGGAACATGGAGAAGAGCTTACTAGTTTGGAGGATACACTGTCGGATGCACAATTGTTGGCCATTTGAAATATTGATGATCACTTTGTGGAGATAGTCTAGTTCATGTCAACATGAATGACATTGAGTCAATATACAATCACCCAGAATAAAAAATTGGTAGTGCATGCTGCCGAATGTTCACTTATAGCTGGACAACTATACAAGATGGGACCTCGTGAGATATTGAGGAGGTGTGTTGTGAAGGCAGAGAGACCACTGATCCTTGCAGAATCTCATGAAGGCATCACAGGAGGACACTACGTAGATAAAGAAACAACGCAGAAGGTTCTTAGAGTTGGCCTTTGGTGGCATACCTTACACAGACATGCTAAGGAGTATTACAGAGCCTGTGATGTATGTCAAAGAGTTTGGAAACCATCCAAAAGTGATGAAATTCCTTTAGCACTGCAAATGACTCTACAAGCATTTGATAAATGTGTCATTGATTTCTTGGGACATATAAACCCACCAAGGAAGTGCAGAGGCGTGAGATACATTATCACTGTGACATAGTACTTGACCATATGGGCTGAAGCAAGAGAAGTTAAGGACTGTAGTGAAACTACAGTTGCATGCTTCATATTTGATGACATCATAACCAGGTTTGGATGCCCAAAGATTCTTATGAGAAATCAAGGCACACATTTCATCAATAAGACGTTTAATCCTTTACTGAGAAATTTTGTAGTGCATCATTAGAAGAGAAGACCCTACCATCCATAAGAAAATGGTACAATTGAAGCATTCAATAATATCTTAGAGACAGCGCTGACGAACATTTGCAGTGTGAATAGGGATGACTGGGATTGAAGAGTATCAACAGTACTATGGGCCTATAGAACCACTTGCAAGAATTTGACCACACAAACTCCCTTTAAGTTGGTTTATAGTCTTGAAGCAGTTTTCTCGATGGAATATTTGGTTCTGAGATTAATAATCATCGCCTTTATATATATGAATGAAACTAGTGTTGTTCAAGAGAGGCTCACATAGCTGGTCGAACTAGAAGAAGATTGATTTACTGTAGGATTCCATCAACAAGTATAGAAGTAAAGAGAAAAGGCCTACCATGATAGACACATCAAGAAGAAGGAATTTAAGCAAGGCAATTTGGTTCTTGTATATCATAGTAAGTTCATGAAGCATCCATGAAATTTTAGAATGCATTGGCTTAGGCCATATGAGGTTACCTATGTTACAAAAGGAGGAGTTGCGCAGTTGAAGTCTTTGAATGGAGAATGGAAGGAAGGTTTCGTGAACAGGAGTCGGTTGAAATTGTATTATGACAAGAAGCTGCCTCACAAGTCTCATTAACAACATATGGAAAAGGGTCCAGGTACTAGGTGCAGTTGAAACTAGGTACCAGACACATAAAAGACAGTCTGCAAAAGGAAGGGAGGGATAGAGAAGAAATTATAGGCTTCTCCACGCAGCCTGAAGTTAAAGCAAATCAGAAGTGTTAGATCTGAAGTGCCTCGAGACGAGTCACAGGTGAGTGTTGGGGTCTTTTTGGCACTTGGGTGTGGAAGTAAGTGAATATTAAGGAAGAAAATATGGAATTTGAACTATGCAAAAGACACAGTGACTGATATTGGGTCAAAGTGAGAATAAGAGAATAAAATATGGTGCTAAGTAAGAGAAAGAAATTCCTTGGATGAGGAGATCGAGGATGGACAAATCAACAAGGAACATGGATCATGGACAAATCAACAAGTAGAAAGAGGCATCGTTGGATGCTTTGGATCACTGCCTAAGAAGGAAGGAAAGACAGGCTGGTGAAGCCTTGAAAATGCGGGCTAAGTTCACCTAGGGTTTTAGATACCTAGGGTTTTGCTATCTAGGGTTTTGACACTTAGGTTTCAACCTAAGGATATCTGAGAGCTATTGTAATGTATAAATAAAGGTCTAAAGGACCTGGTATGGGTTGGTGCTAACTTGGTTGAGAGTTCATCGTTATTGTGAGATTGACTAATTACTACTATGTGAGAGAGAAGTGATGGTGCAAGTGTCTTCTGCATTATAAGATCTTCAACTGGGTGCAAAGATCAACCCTACAGTTGGGTGCACAGGGAGATAAAACAGAGATAAAGAGAGAAGATTTGTTAGCTAAGAGAACAGATAAGAACTGTATGCTTCCATCTTAATATATTATAAAGAACGGTTCTGTGGATGTAGCCCCAGGGAGAGGGTGAAGCACATACATCTTTGTGTTGTGTGTGATTGATGTTGTGTTCTCTTGTTTATGGATATATTGTTTGATGTTGATTGATTGATGAACCAAGCTCATCTACAAGCTTTTTGGCCCACCTTACTATTCATTGTCAGTTTCATTTTTCCTACACTTGCAAATAAACCCTTCCTTCCATACACCATTGAGTCAAAGTCCTTGAGTCTAAATATTTTTCTAAAAACACCTAGAGGCTTGCATGCCTTAATGGCAAGTACTCTTGCCAATGAACAATGGGAGTACATTAATATCTCTTTTTTGTTGGATCTTGTAGGTGAATCGACCACAACAAACTTATTCCTACCTACAAAGATCTGTTAGGCATCTTGACTCCCATTGGAATCAATGGTGGGAGCTCTCGTGTTGACTAGTGGCATTCATTAATGGCCACTAAGTCAACAAATTCTTGCTATGTTTGACACCATCACATTTAATCACATAGTAAGATTTGTGCCATCGACTGTTGAAGACTTGAAGACCCATATTTCGTAGGAGATGAAGCAAATTTCCTTTCATTATTTTTTCAGTTTTTCATGAATTGAGGACAAGTCAATAAATAAGGCTAGGGGGGGGAATGTAACTTCTATATTTTGTATACCTTCCAAGACTTATACATTTTCAGTCACATTCAACATCAGATTTCGAGCATTCAGCAGAGAAGATCCAGCAGTAGATTTAGCAGCAACAGCAGATTCTGAACATTCAGCAGAAGATCCAGCAACAGATTCAGCAACAACAGTAGATTCTGAACATTCAGCAAAAGATCCAGCAACAGATTTAGCAGCAACAACAGATTCTGAACATTCAATAGAAGATCCAGCAATAGATTTAGCACCAGCAACAGATTCCAAACATTCAACAAAAGATCCAGCAACAGATTTAGCAGCAGATGAAGCAACAATAAAGATTCACTTTTTCGACCTCATCCACCATTTTCACAACCAAGTAAAGAAGATTATGAACATAATTTTGCAGTCACATGTGCACAACTCTCATCCATTTTTGAAAGGGTAAGTTAAGGTATGATATTTTCTAACTTTTAATCATTTAATTCCTTGAAAAGTTAGAATGATAATTTTTGGAAAAACTTTACTTCCTTTCCTCATTTCACACAACTTCCAAAACCATCAGTTTGGGGGAGGGATAAATTTACATACATACTTTGTCACCTTCATATTTTTCAATATTCATATATCACATTCTAAAAACACACATACCTTCAAAATATATTCACTATTACATGAGCATATAAATGGCTTTTTCAAAATTATTTAAAATTTAATTGGATGCCAACACAATCATGGTTGTCACACAAGAACCAACCCTGATGCATTCCAACAAAAATACTCTGAAATAAAAATCACATCATGCAAAGATCATACATTAACATTGAATGCAACAAACAAAATATGGTTGAAACACAAGAACCAACCAAATTACAGTTCATCAAAAACACTTTGCAAAAGTTAAGAAAATGATATCATGCAGAGTTTAAGCCAAAGATCAGTCGCAGTTCATCAAAAATACTTTGCAAAAGTTAAGTAAATGATATCATGTAGAGTTTAAGCCAAAGCTCAAGTATCAAAAAATAATGTAATTGATTGCATGAGGACATGCAATACCTTCAATTTGGGGGTATGTAGGGTTTCAAAATAGTCCCTATTCTCACTCCATTTATTCATTAAAACCTTCACAATTACTTCCATTTCACCTTCATATCGCCTTCATATCACCTCCACATCATTACATTTACCTCATCATTGGGTTATAGCTATGTGTTTCCAAAGTTTATCAATTCTTTACATTTTTAAGTGGATTTGTGGTTAAACTTTAGAAAATAATATGCTTATACTTATACCTAACAATTAGAATGAGTTTGTTGACATGTGTAGGTACAAAAGAAGCTTTCAAGACACCTTTATGTGGCACTATATGTTCAAATTCGAATTTGATGAAATCATGGAGGAGATCATGGAGAATATCATGGAGGATAGGGTTATGTGTCTAGATGGTTGAGATAGTATGGAACTAAAGAGAGATTAGTGGATCACATTATGAGTTTGTTATCATAGATCTTGTATAAATAGGAGTGTTACCTCCTTCATTTGTAAGCTGGTAATCCTAGAATTAGAAAGAGTTGTAACCTTAGAGTTGATTTGTAATGGAGATTTTTTAATAAAGATTCATACTTTGGTTTTTCTTCTACATCTGAGTCTCCTTTGAAGTGGTGTTCTTGTGGAGTTATGGAGGGCCCCCATGGCCTCACTTTCATGCTTATTTTCTTATTTTAGGTATAATTTAATTTATGTTTTTGTTTGATTTCATCTCTTAATTTTTGTTAAATGTTCTAATATTGGAAGAGTCTTATTTGAAAGTGTTCTTGTAAGAGAACCGTAAGACCTCATACAATTATTAGATTTAGATTTGTTTCATTTCATCTTTCAAAGTTTTTATTAGATGTTATAATATTGGAGGAGATCCTAAAATTAAAGTGTTGTTGTAAGAGAACCTTAGGATCTCGATGAATGTTAGATATAGGTTTGTTTAGTTGTTGGAAGAGATCTTGTTGAATATCTTCTTGTAAAAGAACCAAAGATCTCGGACAAATTAGAAATCTTTCTAGACCTATAGGTGGCACTTCTAAATTTACCTTCCCAGGTTGACATTAAATGAACTTTGATTGACATCATCAATTAGAACTAAACATTTTGGCGCCGTTGCCGGGGAAGTGCAACTAGAAGGATTGAGTAATTATTTTCTACATTTGATTTTATGGACTAACTTGTGAACCCTGGTGACAACAGGATCTTCATAAAGGAGTTTAAGTTTGGAGTGTTTTATTTTCGCAATTAGCTTAGTTAGTTTCAAATTCAATTTAAAAAACCCCCCATTTCTCACTAATCCATCCACAGATGAAGAATTTAAAGATGAGAAACAGGTACTTCTTGGAGAGCAAGAACAATAATGAAGACTGGCTTCAAAAGAACCTTGCGCCAACTCCAAGAATAAGACATGTTACTCACATCCTTGCAAACAATCAAGTAAAAATTTTAAATCTTTATGTGAGCATTTTTTAATTTTTAATCCGTAGATGG
The DNA here is from genome assembly GCA_000966675.3 of Picea glauca. Taxonomy (NCBI): domain Eukaryota; kingdom Viridiplantae; phylum Streptophyta; class Pinopsida; order Pinales; family Pinaceae; genus Picea; species Picea glauca. The sequence goes on along the minus strand of JZKD02S2283417.1, from coordinate 192,217 downwards.
TTTCACTGGAAGCATTCTTTTACTTAGGAAATAAAAGATCTTTCAAACAAGTTAGATATAATAAATTAGGACAATAAAACGAGCTCGTTATCATTAGAAGTGTTAGTCGTTATAAGTTTTTAGTCTTATTTTCAAAAATAAAAAATAAAAAATTATCACCAATAAATTTTCCACGCTAACCTGCATAAATAAACAAAACAATAGATTAGTATGTTCTCTTCCTACGCTTCGTGCGATCAGGAAGATCAGAAAATCAATCGATTTATTTCAAATAAAAATAATCTCACTAGAAATTGATCTTCGCATTCTATCAATTATAAGAAATTTGCAAGCAATATCTTATTTGATCGCATACAAGCACCCAACCACCATAGGATTGAATAAAGATTTTTGGGGTAAGCCAGGATTCTTCAAGACTTTATTGATTTGAAATGCTAAAGGGAAAGCCATAACGAAGTAATGAATAAGAGGTTCCTCAGTTGTATTTCTAGGATCGATCTTGCAAAAAAAAAAAAGGCTCCCTCTTAATCTAATCAATGACAAGAGATGGATGATCGATGAGCTTCCTTGCCAAGCCTTCTCTATGGGATTCTCTTTTTATCATTCAATATCTAGGTGTTTCATTACATCTGCAATCACATATGGCATTACCAGAGCCAAGATATACTGCACTACATAGTTGCCATAAGCATCTTGAGAGAAGGAAACTGCATTTACATCTATTTCAGCAACTAACCAAATACTTTGTTGTGCTCCATACAAACAATGTTTTTCAGGCCAGAATTATGCCTTTCACAGATGATCGTTCTATTGTAAGTTGTGCTGCAGATGGACAAGTAAGGCATAGTCAACTTCAAGAGGGAGGTCGTGTTGACACAAGAAGGATAGGAAAACACCGGGACCGTACACATAAACTTGCTATAAAGCCTGGAAGTCCTCACATATTCTTCAGCTGTGGTGAATATGGAGTTGTCCAAAGATTTGATTTGAGAACACCGAGCCCAACCAAGCTATTTATATACCATGCTTTCTCTGCAAGCAAGTCAAGCCATTCCACTATTGTACGACTTAATGCAATTGTGATAGATCCTAGAAATCCAAACCGTTTTTCTATTGGTGGTGCTGATGAATATGCTCATGTTTATGACATTCCTAATTATAATTGGGATGCATCAAGCAATGAAGATCAGCCAGAAGATTCATTCTCGCCTCATCACCTGATTGGGAATGATCGGGTTTACATAACAGATCTGGTCTTGATCGGATCATTCTGCATGCCCATTCTGCATGTCCACGCCCACGCCCACGCCCATTCTGCATCCTCTTCACCGATCGAACATGAGGGAGTTTCAAAAATGCACAGACTGGACAAACAATTGATAATTAGAGGGAGCGAGGATCGAACATGAGTAGGCGAGATAAAGCACAGTGAGGTGAATGCGCCGAGCTTCCTCTTCACTGATGAAGCTTCTATTGATGTTGTTGGTCGGTTGCTGGCTTACATGCCTAACTAATCACACGCTAACAACGAAGAATATCGAGTTTCCCATACGCAAGAGTGAAGTCGTTTGTTCCACGTTTGGAGTGCAATAATTACAACTCTGATTTTTGAGATCGTTGTCGCAATACCGGGAGTGGGAGGATGAGATTCCAGCATATGCACATTATGTGTATGAGGGCTGGCCAAAAACGAGCTCGAGTCCAAAGTCCTTGTGTCCAAAAACAAACCCTCGAAGCCCAAGATCCCTGAGAAAGACGTAGAAGGAAAGAAGATTCATCTACCCTCCTATGGTTGTCAAGGAGGGTTTCAAGACCATTCGTTTGACGAAGAAATTCCATTGCAGGCCTCACGATATATTCAACATTCTCATGGATAAAAATAGTTCCACTCAGAGTAATGCCAAGATTAGCTGAGAGTTTGGCGGTTCTTTCTCCTTATTCAACGGTGCTATCACAGGTGTTATTCAGGATCTGCAACAAGACAAGATTCTCATTCAGAAGTAGACATTCGAGAATTGGGATGATGGGGTTTTCTCTACTATTACAATAACATTTGAGGAACTAGAAGTAGGGGTCACCATAGTGAAGCTTACACAGACCAACGTGCCTGAAAAATACAGGTTTGGCAATGCTACAATGGTCGAGAATACTAAGAGAGGTTAGATGGAGCTTATTTTCCACAAGATCGAAAGTGGTCTGTGGATATGGAATCTAAGAATCTAAGAATCTGACTCTAACTGTTTGCCAACAAAACACTTGGATCAATTATCAAATCTGGTATGATATCAATTTGCATCTCTTTTTCACATTTAACACAAGGAAATGAGTGATTGATCGCAGATAGAGGAACAGTTCTATTGCATTGGGCAGATTTTCTATCATATTCTTGTTATTATCATCGATTTGTATCCCTACAAAGGCAAGGTCATTTCTGTGTATGCTCTTCAGAGAATTCCTTCTCTAGTAATGTTTTCTGCTATTGTTGTAGCTCTCTTTTTCCTTGTAAAAGGCCTCATGATGTGGGTTACTATCACAGAGGGTCTACATCGAACATACAACACACATCATAATTTAGAAACAGATTGCCCGACTACACAGACTAGCCTATTTGGTGGAGCCGCCTTCCTGGCTTTGGATCCCTCTCTGTTTTGGTTGATTTGCCAGATGCTTACTCTTAATGCAAGAGAAGATTATGAATTGGATGATGATGAGGATTTGAAAGGGAAGTATGGATAGGTAATGGCTATAGATTATAATCCTTTTATATGCCCATAATGACATAGTTTGAAGCATTTTTTTGGTCCATTTTTGGAATCTGAGTATGGAGGTTTAAGAGATTTTTGAAGGCCACTTTGGACCCTGAGGCATGTATGCTCTCATTGGAAGAATATTTTTGGGTTGTGTGCCCAATTAAGAGGGTTTCAGTGCAGCAGGTTGTAGGAATTTTGATGGAATAAGTCATGCTATCAAAGGTATTTTTGAGGTTGGATGTTTAACGTACTAATTTGCAGGACAAAACAAATCTATAATGCCAAGCTCTTTGCCATGCACATGTGTTATCTGACAAAAACAGGGAATAAATTTACTTTTCATGGTTATTTCTTTCAGAATGGATTGATACTAATATCATGAATAGAGTTAATTTCAACACTTTGATTTTTCTTAATCTGTTTTATTTGGTATGAAATTTTTGCGTAAGAATCATGAAGGAACTGGCCATTTCTTCTTGAACACACTTATGTTTTCTTTCTGCAAAGTTTTTTTTTGCAGGTTATAGGATAATCAAGTGATCAATAAGGAGATTATATTGTGATGACAATTGGTCTTCCAAAGACAAATTTCATGAGAAACTCTAAAGAACCAATCCATGATTATAACCAAAATTTTCAGAAAATTACAAGTTCTTGCAACTTCCTGTAATAGTTTAATCATTTGACATGTTGCATGACAGATTAGCAAAATTGGAAGAGCTGGGTTTGTTCTTAAATGTACAAGCATGGTGAAAAACCTATCCACACTTGAATTCGACATCTCCAAGTGGCTGGTCAAAGACTAGTCAAACTCAACTATTTTTAGCAGAATTCACGAGCAGATTTGCTATGTTTGAAAGTTTTCATTCCATTGAGAGTTTCCATTCCATTGCTATATTTAAAAGATTGCATTCCATAATTCTAGCAAGAGTCATTATCCATTTCCCATTACACTTCACTTCATACACTTCATTACATTTTCTTCAAACCTACAAATAAAACCAACCAAGCTCATCTACAAGCTTTTTGGCCCACCTTACTATTCATTGTCAGTTTCATTTTTCCTACACTTGAAAATAAACCCTTCCTTCCATACACCATTGAGTCAAAGTCCTTGAGTCTAAATATTTTTCTAAAAACACATAGAGGCTTGCATGCCTTAATGGCAAGTACTCTTGCCAATGAACAATGGGAGTACATTAATATCCCTTGTTCGTTGGATCTTGTAGGTGACTCGACCATAACAAACTTATTCATACCTAGAAATATGTGTTAGGCATCTTGACTCCCATTGGATTCAATGGTGGGAGCTCTCGTGTTGACTAGTGGCATTCATTAATGGCCACTAAGTCAACAACTTCTTGCTATGTTCGACACCAACACATTTAATCACATAGTAAGATTTGTGCCATCAACTGTTGAAGACTTGAAGACCCATATTTCATAGCAGATGAAGCAAATTTCCTTTCATTGTTTTTTCAGTTTGTCATGACTTGAGGACAAATCAATAAATAATGCTAGGGGGGGAATGTAACTTCTATATTTTGTATACCTTCCAAGCCTTATACATTTTCAGCCGCATTCAACAGTAGATTCTGAACATTCAGCAACATATTCCGAACATTCAACAGAGAATATCCAGCAACAGATTTAGCAGTAGTAGCAGACTCTAAATATTCAGCAGAAGATCCAGCAATAGATTTAGCAGCAACAGAAGATCCAGCAACAGATTTAGCAGCAACAACAACTTCTGAACATTCAACAGAAGATCCAGCAATAGATTTAGCAACACAAACAAATTCCAAACATTCAGCAGAAGATCTAGCAACAGTTTTAGCAGCAGATGCAACAACAATAAAGATTCACTTTTTCGACCTCATCCACCATTTTCACAACCAAGTAAAGAAGATTATGAACATAATTTTTCAGTCACACGTGCACAACTCTCATCCATTTTTGAAAGGGTAAGTTAAGGTATTATATTTTCTAACTTTTAACCATTTAATTCCTTGAAAAGTTAGAATGATAATTTTTGGAAAAACTTTACTTCCTTTCCTCATTTCACACAACTTCCAAAACCATCAGTTTGGGGGGAGGGATACATTTACATACATACTTTGTCACCTTCATATTTTTCCATATTCATATATCACATTCTAAGAACTCACATACCTTCAAAATATATTCACTATTACATGAGCGTATAAATGGCTCTGTCAAAAGTATTTAAAAGTTAATTGGATGCCAACACAATCATGGTTGTCACACAAGAACCAACATTGATGCATTCCAACAAAAATACTCTACAATAAAAATCACATTATGCAAAGATCATACATTAACATTGAATGCAACAAACAAAATATGGTTGAAACACAAGAACTAACCATGTTGCAGTTCATCAAAAACACTTTGCAAAAGTTAAGAAAATGATATCATGCAGAGTTTAATCCAAAGCTTAGTCGTAGTTCATCAAAAATACTTTGCAAAATTTAAGTAAATGATATCATGTAGAGTTTAAGCCAAAGCTCAAGTATCAAAAAGTAATGTAATTGATTGCATGAGGACATGCAATACCTTCAGTTTGGGGGTATGTAGGGTTTCAAAATAGTCCCTATTCTCACTCCATTTATTCACTATAACCTTCACAATTACTTCCATTTCACCTTCATATCACCTCCACATCATTACATTTACCTCATCATTGGGTTATAACTATTCTTTTCCAAAGTTTATCAATTCTTAACAGTTTTAAGTGGATTTGTGGTTAAACTTTAGAAAATAATATGCTTATACTTATACCTAACAATTAGAATGAGTTTGTTGACATGTGTAGGTACAAAAGAAGCTTCCAAGACACCTTTATGTTGCACTATATGTTCAAATTCGAATTTGAGGAGATCATGGAGGAGATCATGGAGGAGATCACAGAGAATATCATGGAGGATAGGGTTATGTGTCTAGATGGTTGAGAGATGTATGGAACTAAAGAGAGATTAGTGGATCACATTTATGAGTTTGTTATCATAGCTCTTGTATAAATA
>JZKD02S2283417.1:100199-140944 GCA_000966675.3 Picea glauca | reverse complement strand
AATTGTTTTAATTTTGACAAAAATGAATATTATTAAAATTACTATTGGATATGTAAAATTTGTGAAATTTTTAAAATCATATTAAAGATGAGAAATAATTATTTTTAAACCTAAATAGACTAAAAAGATATTCCTGCAACATCTCTAGAACATCTTTTAATGAAGGAGACCACAAAGGACTGCAACCATCAATATTCCTGGTAAATATACTATTGTTTCGATCCCCAATATACATGCTCTTCGGCCTCTGCAGCTCAAAAATGTGCCTTCATTAGCCATCTTTCATAGTAAGCCTCCGCGGCAACGAAGAACCCTAATCTGGCAATAGCAAGAACCCTAATTATGATTCCACGCTCGACAATCGATCCAGGATTGAGCTTACAATGCAAACTGTTACTGCTAGTGCGCTTGATGAGGCTAAAACTGAGCCCTATGATGGATTCAGGATAACATGCATAAGCGATGAGCCCCGACCCTGTGCCAGACGGGAATTTGTAGATTTCCTATATCCTCAGTCTCCATGAATTAGTGGAATATCTACTTTTTTAATAGAAAATCTGCTTCTTCTTTTTTAATACGATAGTGGATTTCTTCCTCGCTGGGCAATCCAGAAACTCTTGTAAGGCAATCCGGAAATTCCCATAAATATTTCGTTTTGCTTTTTGTAAATTAGATGGCCGGTGTCGAAGAAATTCGCTTCTTTGAATCAAATGCGTACCTGAGCGAAATAATCTTTTATCATAGTGGGCATATTCGCTTTATTTTGCATCAAATAAGAAATCCTTATGCTAAAGGGAAATAAATTTTATTAAAGTGGGCATATTCTCTTCATTTTGCATTGAAGTAAAACATACGCTATGTTTAATATTTTAACTTTCGACGTGGCTAATGAAAATTGATTCGCACGGACTTAACAGGTGGATAAGTGAAAATAATAGAGTAACTCATACTCATTGTACTCTAAAAGCATCCAAATATCCAAACGCGCTTGAAGTCCTCCAAGAATGGATGATATTCCATGAAATGTGATCCACACCAAACTAAAGCAAAACATGATATATGTTCATATGTCCGTTTGGATTAAATTGGTGGACTCAGCATTAACAATATTTTGCAATCTAGCCCTTTAAACGTACATTAAAAATATCTTTAATAATTACACCTAAACACAAATTTGTACAATTAAATATCTTTAATAATTACACTTAAACATAAATTTGTACAATTAGATTTTTATGTTGCTAATGAGTGATTCCATATTACTAAACTAAAGTAAGTAGAGTTTTATAGTTACAATGTTTTTCATATAATATATGGGGTGATAATAAAAAAAAAATATTGATTTTTTAATTTAAAAGGAAAATTTAATATATATATTAGTATTAAATTTAAAAGTCATTTATACACACATTATATATATATATGAAGAAATAATTTAATGTATACATATTAAATTTAAAAAAATAGAATTATTAATAATAATAATAATCTATTTTTAAGGTCATGACCAAGTGAGCACACCAAATTGGTGTATGAGACCCCCTTGTTTGTGGGACAAGGAACCCCCCTTGCCCAACGATTTGACTGGTAAAGTCTACGAAGGTATACATACCCTACCCTCTGGATTTGAACCTCTCACCTCTTAAACTTTTTATTTGTTATTTGTTTTATCAAATGTTTAATGATAATTATATATATTGTATTAAATTATAAAAACTAGTTAAACCTCAAAATTAAGACCTTAACTATACATACAAGTCTTTATATGTCATACAAGTCTTTATATGTGTGCTTGTGGGAATATATATATAATCAATTTTATATGTATTGCTAAGGAGTTGGGATAGTTCAGGCATAACAAATTAGATAGTGATTAGGGAGGATGTTATTGTGTGAGAAGGAACATTGTGAAGAGGTCTATAGTATTAACGGGCATATGTTTTTCTATTCATGTGTCAATTTTAGTTCCCTTTTAATTTTTAAGTACGCTATTGTATTTCAAATATCATTTTTCTTTTCTTATTTTAGATTTTTTTTTATTATGTTATATTTAGTTAACAATCATTTTATTAAATTTGAATTAATTTTAATCTAACCTTAATTAGAGAAAAAACAAAATCATGTTTCAAAATGGAAAATTTTGATTTCCAAAGGGAAAAAATTAATTCCAAATATCAATTATTTCTAAAATGTCAAATAACATTTAGAAATGCAAAATTGATTCCTCAAAGTGTCAATATGCATTTAGTTATTAATTATTTTCATAAGTATATACTTTAACAAAAGATCAACTCATTAAATAGACATGGAAGATAGTAAATGTATAAAATGCATAATTATTGGATTTCAAGACATTTATGTAATCAATAATTCTCTACCATTTTTTATTCAATAATTGGTCATAAACATATAATATAATAGACACCTACCTACTCAAAATATCAAAAAATTTTAATAGTAATAGATTTAACTATATGTATGTGATGTGTAAAATGAATGGAGGATATCCCATTACAAAAAAGCATCTAACATGTATTAATATATTATAAAATATCTTTTTATGCATTGTTTTATTTTAGATTTTCGTATTTAAAATTACTAGCTAAGATCACAAAATACTAAAAAGAAAAATACTTAAGAAAATAACACATCATCCACACAATGAATATAAGATGTGGAAAAAACAATAAGGGAAAAACCAAGCTAGAATATGAGGTATGTGTCTTCTCTTTTCCTCTTAATTACGGAACATAAATACAAAAAAGATGCACTCACTATGAAGTTGCCACAGAAATTGTAGCCTAAATGGATACTATAGGATCTTTGACTTCCTTTGCTATGCTCCAATATCCCACTCCTCTATGATATACCAAATAAAGTAAGATTGGACCATAACAAAGGAACGTGTTAGAAAAAAACATATGATTATTGATTTGTGGTTTCGGTCTTCGATCTTCCTGCTAGGGGCTAGGTTTTCTGTAGGAAAACCCTAGCCCCCCACAGACTTTTCCTCCTCCTCTATGACCTACAGAACTATTTTTTTGAAGAGCCTAGCCCTATCCCACTCCCCAAAGGAAATAGGCCTCCCCCACGCGTTCAAAGGCTTCCCTCTCTCACGGGTTGTCCTCACACATGTCAACCCATCTCTAGGCCATGTGGCTTTGTCCTCTCCCCTGAGTTGTAACTTATTTCATTTTTAGGTCCCAAAAGTTATTTTTCTATCATTTTTTTCCATGCTACCTCCATCCCTTCATCATTTCTTTGACTAGATGCTAATATCTTTGAGGACCACACATATGAAATGGATCCATTACCTAAAGAAGAGGAGCTATTGAACTTCTCTGAAGATCTCCATCTAGGATAGAATATCTGGACCACTTCTTCGATGAGCTGCAGACTTCATTAACATGACCTTCATTCGGATCTAAGTACACTCTCTTCTCTCAACGTACTATCTTACTTAGCAAGCACACCTCCTTGTGTATGGGAAACATTTTCCACCTATGCAAGCCACCATGTCATCAACCTGTGGAATGGACAGACCTCGTAAAAGAAAAAAATGTCTAGAAGATAGAGTTGGGCCAACAAATCTAAATCTTGGAGGGGGAATCAAGCTAAATGAAATTGTGAGCATGTAGCAAAATTCAAAACCTGGTTAGCATCAACTTTCGGGACCCTCCTCAAGTATGATCGAACTAGCTTGGTTCTTGTTAAAGGTTGGATAGCATGGATTTTTAATTCGGATGTAGACACAAACAAAATCCTTGTAGGAAGATGACACTGTGGAAGTCAATCTCTCTACCTAAAATGTTGGTCGTCTGATTTCAATGCCTCTTTTGATAAAATGGATATCACTCCAATCTAGGTATGCCTCCTAGGATTACCTATGATGTTTTGGACCGAGGATGTATTTTTTGAAGATGGATGATCTGTTTGTTTATATTATGAGGAAAAATTCTCCTTGTAAATGGGATATATAGCCATGGCCAAAATTCTAGTTGGCCTCAAGATCTTGAGTGGGGAAGTAGAAAATATCTCCTTACAGCCTCAGGATCACACCTAGATATAACAGATAGACTACAAAGGGATTCCATTTCGATGTGGACACTACCACATATATGGAAATATGGAAAATGAATGTGCCTTATAGGAAAAAAGGAGAACATGAGTTAATAGGACAACACCAACACATCAAGAAGTTCTTCCTCCCATCCCTCTAGCCTTGACACATCCAACTTGGGCTCCTAGAAAAGCATTATCACTAGCACATTCCCCAGTGTTCCTAGAAGAAGAAAAGAAACCACCATCTTCTTCTCCACATGACACAACCAAAGGAAGGTGTGCTTACTTATTCTCCCCTTCCTCTTTTTCCTTCAAGGTCTTTTTTTGGTGGTAACGATATTGGGCTTCCTATTGTTGAAAGGGAACATTTATAGATATCCTTTTTGTTGACCTCTCTAGTATCTCTCTTCCAAGTCCAAAACCTCGTATCCCTCTAACTCCACCCACTATCCCTGACCCCTCTTTCATCCCATGCCCTTTTCTACCCCTTCGTCTCCACTTCCCCCTTGCACCTCCTCCTCACCTCCTTCAAAGTATAACCTGAGATCCTCATCTCAATTTTCCGAGGAGAATCCCCCTAGTACTCAGGGATCTCTCGACGACATGAATAAGAAAATATAGCAAAGAAGAAGGAAATCTTGCATCTCATAGGAACATAAACAAACACACTCTGAATTTCAATGTTGGAAACAAAATTAACTCTATGGGGATCTTAGAGTGTCATCCCCCTCTTAGGGGCCTCCATGATCATACTCTAACACAAATTCCAAGGGATTTCCAACTCCTCAAAAAGATTGGCAATGTGTAGGTTGGTCGATCTGCATAATCTTACTGTACATATGCTATAGGAAAAAATGATGGAAGGAGATTCAACCATATAAAATCTATCATCTGCCTTCTCACAATGGTCATTCACGACCTTGGATGAAAAAGGAATATATGTGGGTCTTCTAACGAGATGGATAAAGGATTCTCTTCAGCTCATAAATTCATGGGACTCACCAAAAGTCTTAGGTACTTCATTCTACTCTCCTTTCTATAATCTCTGATATGGATTTATGAGTGGAACAAAATGAATAACAAACTAAATAAAATAACATAGAGATACAGAGAATAATAATAGATATCCAGGGAACAATAACTTCTATTGAATAAATAAAATATGTTGAAACTGTAAAACTGCAGAACTAAAAACAACTTCCTCGAATTGTGGTAGTTATTTCTAAGAAGATATGTGGTTGCTATGTGCATTCGTCTAAGAAGAATGATCAAAAAAAGGCTCTAGAGGCCTTGTTAACATTACTCATGAATGCCAAAACACTAGACATCCAAAAACCTAACCATAGGAGGTGAAACGCCAAAATTTATGTGGGCTCGATGGGTAAGTTGGTACCTCAACTTTCTGGGGTCATAACTTTTGCATACGACCTCCATTTTAGGTGCGTGATATCATGTTGGAAAGGTATTTTAGATAATTACACATTATTTCATCAAACTTTGACTCTATTCAGAACCCACAATTACAAATAATTACATAAGAACATGTTGAAGTAAAAAAATTCAAGAGGAGCCAATTGGAATAGGTGGGTGGCCACCAATATCCACTTAGATAAGGCCTCCCCCCTTAAAAATAAATGATCTCCATTGCATTGATTTACCCCATCAGGTGATGAATTTTTTAACAAATTTGTCTCTAAGTGAGCCAATTTCCTTGGCGCAGGATTTTTCGTGCCTTGACAACCCAATAAAGTTGTATCCTTTGCTTGTGAGTTCCCTTGACCTATATGCCCACTATCTGATCAGTGGATTCCTATTTGATGCAGTTAGGGTTTAGCTCAAAAGAATTGTCACCCATAGCCTCGGTGATGGTGTAAGTCCCATAACGAAGTGGATGGAGCTTTTGATGGGGCCTCGTAAGACATTCTTTCTAAAAATGTAACCATACCTTCTCTCCCACCTTAAACCTGTGTGGTACCCAGTGTTGGTCATGGCATTTCCTGTACTTAGCATTGGATTTCTGCAGAATTGCATGGACCTGTTGGAAGATGTGATGAATCTGATCAATGAATGTGGTGGATTTTTTGTCTCAGACTAAACATGGGAAGAATCTGTTTGTGTGGTTGCAAGAGGTAGTGCAACATCAATGGGACCCAAGGGTTGGAATCCCATCCCCACTTGAAAGGGGCTATGGCTGGTGGAGATATGGAGAGCCCTATTGTATTTTTGTTGAACATAGGGAAGACTCTCATCCAATATATGGAGATGCTTAGAGTTATACATCCACAAGATATGCACAATCATCCCATTGACGACCTATGTTTGGCCATTGGTTTGAGGGTGGAAGGAAGTGGATTTAGTGAGATTGGTATCCAACAGTGACCAGAGACTCAACCAAAATGTGTTGAGGAACATGTTGTCCTGATTAGAGATTATGTTATTTCGTATCCAAAAATGGACCCACACTCGTTCGAAGAAGAGTTCGGCATTATTTGTCACTATGATGCTCTTCTTGCAAGCTGTGAGAATGGCCATCCTAGAAAAATGATCAACCACCACAAATACAAAATCATTGCCTTTCTTGGTGGATGGAAGGCCGAACATGTAATCCATCGAGATAGATTCCCAAGGCCTCTCGGTAGTAGGAAGAGGGGTGTATAAGAGTTTCTTATAAATGGATGGATTGGAAATGGAACATGTAGTGCATGATATGATATACCCGATGCCGTCTTGTCAAAGTTTTGGCCACTAAAAATGTTTTTGTAGAACAACCACAATTTTCTCCACACCAAAATGTCCTACCATCCCACTGTAGTGAGCCTCTCAAATGATATTTTCATGCTCACTTGCATGAATACAGAGATGGACTAAATGGCATAATAGTCAATCTTGAATGTGAAAATTAGTGACATTCGCTCCTGTACCTAAGAGATGATAGGTGGTGGCAAAGTTAGTATCTCACTGATAGAGTTTGGGACACTGTAATGCCTCATTCCCACAAGAATGGAGCACGGTGGTGACTGAGTCCATGGGAGGTCGACTGAGGTAGTTAAGGAAACTATTTGTGATCCCTATATTATACTTGATGTTGATATGGAATTGTTGCAGGCATGTCAACCACTTTTGATGGTGGTCATTCTACAACTTCCCTTGTGTTTGTATGAACTACATAGGATTGTGATTAGTGCGGATGGTTTTCTCCTTTCCTAGATGCTATAGTGGGAAAACCCCCTACGGACTACACTAGGGTTCTAAAGTGTAGGCAGAGCTAATTGTCCAAAGTCTCCTACTTTTAACAACTATCTTGAAAACATCCCGCATTCATTCATAAAGTACAAAGTATAGGGATTTGATAGTATTACATTAAACTTCATGTCTGGTGTTGATCCCAATGCATTCGGTCACTTCTTGACTACAAATAGCCTCCCAAGGCTGACCTGAATTCACCAAAATACAAACAAGAAACTACGAACATGCATTCTATATATGAATTAGTAGGTTAGATTTCATAATTAAATGTAAATCAAACATGAAGATTGAACACATCATATGGTGGGACAGAAAAAGTACTTCTTTATATTAATCTCATAGACTTACTTACAAAATGATATCAATGACTACTCCTCGAACTCGGTCCTGGGATCCTCTTCACCAAGATCCAACTGCTTCCACGTATCCTTATTATCTCACACTTCTCTCTAGAGAATGGGCATAGGTTTATGGATGAGAAAAAAGGGCAAGAATACAGAATTCTAGTTCAAAACTCACAATGTGGTTGCAAATTCTTGGGGCAAGGGGGAAAAAATAAATGGGCAGAGTTTCACTAAAGCTATGTTTATCCTTGGAATGAGACCCAACACCTCTTTTTATATAATAAAAAGATGTTTATTCGGTTGGGTGATGGTCTATAGGCAGTCAATTGGTTAAGAAACCACCCAATAGCCCGTAATCTCAACAAATCCCTTGCAACTTTTTATTTTTTGCAACTTTTGTGGGTATATGCGGGCTATAATAGTGCAGCTAACGTGCGTACACAAGAAGTAGTGGTGCGGCTAGCCTACATACACGGAAAGTAGTGGTGCGGCTAGCGTACATATGCGGGAAGTAGTGGTGCAAGGCACATACATATTCAAAAATAGTGTTTTTAAGAAGATCTTTTATGTATTGTCTTGGCAAAAATAGGATGTAAGATGGCCCGATGATAGGTCTGCATTTGTGGTGCAATTTAGGATTATAACCGATGCCCCCTAATTTATGAGGTCAGAAGAGCATATGATGGCCGAAATACATTACAAATCTTTACCAACACATGAAGCAAGTGAGCCTGGGACCAGAGTTCGAGAGGTGTCATCTGAAAAATAACAATTATCTCACTGAGGCGGGCATACCCATGCTCAGGATGAGATAAATCATGGCTACCAATAAAATACACTGCAGATCCATGTCATATAACTATATAAAGTGTAGCCGTGAGCAATACACGGTGGATGTACATCTAAAAATCAAAGATATACATGTATAGTATCCATCTTCAAGAAGCCAATGACCCGTGATGGATGGAGATGAGGTATTCAGAGATCGAGAAACAACTTCAAGATATTCAAAAATTTGGTAGGAGTGTAATGTGAGTGTACAAATTTACTACCCAGAGGTCTTCGACAGTTCATCGGGGAATAGACAATAGGATCTCGGTGATCAGGAAGAGAACTTCATTGATTTCTAGCAAGGAATTGATTGGACTTTAGGGATGGTCAGGCATGAGGTAAAGAGACTAATTGTAGAAAGGTCGAATCAAGTTGGGTAAAACTTCCCTTGGAAAATAAAACGACTAATGATCAGAATCAGGAAACATGACATTAACATAAGTTCATGATGCAGGAGGCTACAAAAACTCTCCATGTTCTTGGAAGGATAACCAAGCGGAGGAGGACACAACTCTATGTTACGAGAACAAATTCCTATGGTCATATTAAATCCCAAATCTCGATGAACAAACGGAAGGATGTTCTTTGTCCAAGGGCGACTCATTGTCCTGCCACAAAAATAAAATACTTTTCCCATCCTCTTTTTGGGGTATATTTAATTTTTTTGTCTTTTTCAATATTTTGAAAGATTGAAAAAAAATATAAGAACGATATGTTACAAAGGAGGGACAAGTGTTTTAATCAAACTAGTTCCAAGCGCAAGGAACACACTAATTATCATAGCAAGGAAACATGTGCAGGAAAAGGGCACTTGAGAAAATTCTTCCATGGGTCAAGGTGTCAGAGCGCAGAGGCAAAGTGCTACAAGGATTGCATGTAAATTGTTAGCACTAGGAATCACCTTCAAATTGCATGGAAGGGAATCCTAGCACCCATCAGGTTTATAAGTGAATGTAAGGGTGTTTAAAAGGTCAAATGGAAAGAGACTCAAAATGATAATGTTCCAACTCAGATAATAGGGCTAGCATGCACCATCAATCAAGGTATTGTCTAACTTCAATCAGTAGTTTGAGAGTAAGTATGAGTAGAGGGAATACTTAAAATAAGAAAAGTGTAGGGGCTATTGTAAACATCAGGTTTGCAAAACCCTAAGGAGGAAAACTTCTTAACACAATATCTTCTTGTACTCAGAAACTAAGAAATCTAAATAAACATCATGATAATATAATGATCAAACATCCACCATAGCATCACCACAATCATTCATGTGAATCATTCAAAGCATGAAAATTTAGCATCAGAAGCAAAGTAAGTTGAAAGAGAAGTTGATTTCTATTAGCCAAAATGTCTTATGTCCAGTACATAGCTAGATCAGAGTTACTTCATCATAATATTATAGTCTAAGGGAGCCTTGCTCAACCATCCAAACCTACTAAAGCAATTGATATATCTATTTATAACAAAAGGGAGGCAACAAATAGAGGTATGAGCTCGCCTACTTCCCTTGAAAATCTCTAAACATTTATTTGATCTAACAACTTATCTAACCACCTATGCTATAAAATAGGAAAATGTTGGTGACTAATCCAACCATGATTCAAACTTATTTGATTCTCTCTTGATATGAAACCTCTTGTTTTTCCATGTGTATTTTAGGAGCATGTAGTTGTCCTCATCATTCTAGCTATTACTTCTACAATTTTCTCCATAATCATCCATCCAAAAATTTGTTGTCCTGACCTTCCTAGATCCCTAGTGTCTGTTGGTAGCTTCCTTAGGTAGCATCTTGAGTAACGTATTTCACAACTGGACAAGTAAAGGAGGTAGCACATTTAGGTAGAGACATTGTGTTGCGTATGTGTGCAGACTCTGATCTCTGTGAAATATTAAGTATCTCCATTGCATAGCGCCACTGTGTTGTGTATGTGTTTAGACTCTATTATCTGCCAAATATTAGGTAGCGCCACTTATGTTGCATTTGTGTGTAGGTATGGGTAGCAATGTAAAAAACATAGTGCCTTCAATATTGAACATGTGCAGATAAATTTATGGTCTTTCATGATATCAAACCCATTTTATTTAGGTGTCTTGGAAGTACATAAGGTAGTGTCTTTTACCACTGAGGGAGTTAGCACTTAGCAAAACCCAAAACTCTGATAGTTAAACACTTAGAATCCTGTATAGATGGTAGAGGAAATATTTGAATATTAGTTAACCCTCCCAAGAAGGAACCATCCTAAAAAATGGGGCTTACCTTTTACCAGCTACTTTGTCATCTTGAAATTTAACCTCACACTCTTTCTGGTAGAAAGAGGATCTTCAATTGACACAAGAGGACTTATTCTTCTTAGCAGTGAAAGGATTTTTCAGTGAGGTTGTGCTCTCCTTAACTGTTGGTTTTTCATTCTCAATTGTAGCTTCAACCAATACCTGTAAATTTCTTTTGGTTACCTCATCTTGAAAGTGCTTTAGCTCTACCTTTAGCTTCGTGTTCTGAGACTGGAATCCTTTGTTCTATATGTAAAGATTCTTTAGTTGTCTTGAAGGGGTTGGGCCCTTCTTGCTGCAAACCTTTCCAAGTCAAGGGTGTGACTGTAACCATCCATAAGCTCTGTCATCTTGGCTCTGTCATACATGGCCTCCTTTTTCAATTGAGCCACCTCTTTTGTTGAATCTTTAAGTTGTCTGATAAGTCTCTTGAAGGTCAGACTGTCAGGAGGAGTAGTGTTATGCACAGTCTCAAGAGGTTTTTTCTCAGTCTCCTCTTCCACCTGCATGGGAAGTGTCTTGTCTACCTCATCAGGTTTCTTGGTGGCTTTGCTTTTACCTTTCTTCCTCTACACAGGGGTTTCTTCTTTTCTTTCCACAAGATTCTCAAAATCTTTTATAGAGGTTTCATCTTTTCTCTCCAAAGGTCTTTTAGTACCTTTACCCTTCCCTTTCTATACAGGGGATTCTTGTTTCTCTTCCACAGGCTTTTCAATGATTTTTCCCTTCTTCTTTAGAATATGGGTTTCTGGTAAAGACAGCTCTTTGAAAGCCTCCTTAGGAATTGATGACCTTGTGAAAGGTCTTTTACCCTTGATTTCGACTGTTGGAGGAGAAGAGGGAAAGAGTAGATTCTTCCCTTTCTTGGATGTAGCTTTGGTAGAAGAAGGCACCTCTTTTAACCCTGGTGGAGGAGGTGGTGAAAAATCTCTTTGTGGAGAAGGAAAAACTTCCTCCTCGGCTCCCGTGACCTGCTTGCTGACCTCTGAAACTTGAACAGAGGCTCTTTCTCTTCCTATTGGTCCCTTCTTTAGTAACACTAGTGGGTGACAAAGGACTTTCCTTCTGTGATTGAGGATTTGATGCTAGATCCAACTTGAAATGAGAAGTAACAAAAAAATTCTCCCATTAAATCTCTTTCTTATCCAATTCCCCAGAGACTAGGATTCTGATCAATACAGAATGGAAGAGGCTAGAATCCAAATATTTATATTTGGCTTGTATCCTGTCTGAAATCTTACCTATACTTCTTAACAAGTAATAGGGAATATTCATCTCAACCTTACCAATAAAATGTAGCAACAACCTTACATGGTACTGGTACAATGTGTTAAATCTCCCTTCACATGTAAATTATATCTGTATGATCTTCAATATTCTATCAAACTGTTCAATCAATTGACTCCTTGGCATACTTTTAGACAAATCATTGGCTTGATATTCAGGTTTAAAAATATCTTTAGCATAGGATGAACTCAAAGCCATGGCTTTGAACCAATTTTCAACTATAATGGGGATCCTTGTTGCAGCTGAGATAGAGGCTTCAGTTACCTCAAATTCCAAATCCCCAACCTTGGTTTTCTTGCCATCAAAATGTCATGCAAATTGTCTGGCTACCTATGGATGGCCTCTCTACATGTTTTGGAAGAAAGAGAGGCACCCTACTCTTTGAAACGCCTCTCTTGCCATGGGCTCTGTATAAAAAAGATGCATGTTCATCGGTTCTGTCCTAACCACCTTGCCACCTTTGTGTGTATTCCTCGATTGAGGAGTCTCCATGGCTTAGAATAAGGGATTTTTTAAAGGCCTATGGGATAGTAATAACCAGGAAGGCTTTGAATCGGGCTTCAAATGTTAAAGTTTGTCCTTTTGAGATAGACTGGTGCTAGTGAGCCAAGATTGACTATAGGAATTACACCCTTATAATTGTACAGGCATTCGAGCGTGTGGGAAGTGAGGGGGTAATCCAAAATTGGCTCTTTGCGATTGAGTAAAAATGCTAGACTCTAAGATGAAAGGAATAAAGGGAGGTAGAGAGGGTTTAAGCAACGCCTCTGGGTAGTGCAACACATACGCAGAGGATAGGCTATTTATAGGCTTGCGATTTCAATGGTTAAGGAAGGTAGAAGTAATCAGAGTTAGATAAAGGCAATGAATATATAGGTCTAAAAAAGAGAGAAGACAAGGCTATCATGCAAAGATGAGTCCCTTACTACTGTGCAAACTTGGCAAACCAAAACCCAAGTGAAAATTTCTTGTGAAAATTAATATGGAGAGGAGGCAACACAGAATACATGTGGAGTAGACACTTGTTGGAATCTTCAAAGAAATATCAGGATGATATTGAGAAAACTTCGGCCCTCAAACCTACTTCAGTCTCAAATTTGGTTGCCTTGTTGCCGCCTCATCAAAACTTGTGCTTTTTCACAGCACATCACTGTTGAGGCTTTCAAAATTATAAACCATTACCAGAGCTCATAAATGCAAGATATGGAAGGCATATTTAGCTAACTATGAGCATTGGAAACAAGGAACATGACATCATTCATGGAAAACATGACTCAAGGTGGGAGTATGATTAACTCGATAGGCGCTACAGAAATACCTCATGAGTAGGCAGCACTTCCAATTCAAAAGATTATTGTATAGGTAAGCAAAGAGAATGAGACATGCATACGAGATCATGAGTGAGGAAAAATGTGTGTCACATCAGTTTAATCATGGGAGGGATCAACCTAGGGAAAAGTCATGAAGGGGACCAAAATAAGTCATGAACTAAAATGGTTCTAGGACCAAAAATTAATTTGAGGATCAAACTAGAGCTAAGACTAAAAACTTTAATCATATAAGGGGTCCTACCAAACATATACTTTAAAGGGATGAGACTTTAATATAAATTTAAAATATAAGGCTTAAAAAAGGATTGAAAACAAACTTAAAGACCCATGGAAATTTAGTGTGATAACATAAAGCATGCTTCAAAGGTTCAATTGATATCCACATGGAGCCGACATTAGGCCAAAATACGTAGGAATGCAACTGTGATTAGAAAGACACGATGAAAACCCCCTCCAATGTATTTTTTACGAGCCCAGAGAAGGTAAGATTTGTTTTTTTCATTTTTAGAGAGTCTGAAAAAGCATAAAACAAGACTCCATTGGGGTACCTTTTTGGAAGATAGTCTAGTCATCTCGAAAAAGGGATAAATTAGCACCGAAAATACATCTATTCAAAACCATTTTGAAGAGTGTGACAAAGACAAGATCACACAGAAATCTTTTCAATTTAAAGGAGTCTGAAAAGAGATTAACTATGGACTCGCTGCCTTTTTCTAGATTTAGTCTCCTTAGCCCGAAAAAGTATAAAATCTACTTAGGAGAACTCTCCTGGTGAGACGAATCTCCCAAGGTGTACCTTTTTCCTCCTTAATCTACATGCCGAAAAAAGGGGTAAACTCATGGAAGTAGATGTTTTTCTGAACCATTTAACAAGTGTGAAAGAATAAGGTAACTCGATGATATTTTCACTTTTAAGGAGTCTAAAAAAGGCTTAACTATGGACACCGTGAAGTATTTTATTCTAGACCAGTTTAACGAGTGTGAAGAAACAAGCTCACTCGACGATCTTTTCAATTTTAGGGAGTCTGAAAAGATCTTAACTATGGACTCTGTGAGGGTTCCTTTTTCATAAATTTGGTCCCTCGGGCCCGTAAAAGGGTTAACATTATACTTGAGAATACTCTTCTAGTGAACTGGAGTTCCAAGAGTATACCTTTGTTCGTACAATTTGCCATCCAGACCGAAAAAGGGGTAAAGTACTGCCAGATAGATGTGCCTTCAAGTTTTAATTTGGCGAGCATGAAGGAAAACAAGATCACTAGACAATATTTTCATGTTTAAAGGGTCTAAAAAGGGCTTAAAGAAGACTCTAGGGGGCTATGACTCATCTATGAAACTGGTTCAGGTAGAGCCCACTACTAGGCTCAGACCAAGAGTCTCTTCGATAGTCAACTTGGAAAGTCTCCCAAAAGGGAAGAAGACACAAACCATGGTGTAAGTCCTTCCATGGTATAGAAACTGTCGACATGGCTTCAAGGATAGCCTCATCAGAAGGAAATTGAATATATGATAAATCACACAAACAAGGGTCGACAGTCCCAAAGAGTGAAGTAAACAGACCATATTCCATATGATGATGGAGGCTCTATATAGGACTGCCAAAGTCTATCAACGAAGAATCACAAGAATGAGGGTTTGAGGATCTACAAACAATGAGATCAGACTCAAAAGGAGACTTAAGATCACTTGGACTAAGAGGGGGAAGCAAGGGCTCCCATGCCCCCATTGGATTAACCAATGGATCAATTGTTGATACCAAGTCTCGAGAAAGAAAACATGATGGAACGGGTTCCTACTCAGAAGAAATTGAATACCGAGGATAAGATGCCACATAATTAACCCATGGTGGGGTAGCGTTTACATTAACACTAGGAACATATAAAGGGGTAGCTTGAACTAACACCGAATTAGTATGGTGATTATCAGATGTTAGTTGGTCAATAGTGACAATGCTTCAATTATGAGGGAAATGCATCACCTGGAAGAGCATAGACAACACAACGTTCATAGAATATATACAATGATGCCCGAGAAGCATATTGAAATATAACAATCCTTGCACCACTATAACATCAACAAGGAAAATATTCCCACCTAATGAGATAGGCAATTGAGGAAGAACCCCCAAACATTCACTAGGACATTTTTCAAAATCTAACAGCTCATGTGAAGAAGACACAAGATCGGGAGATCCCAAGACTTTCCAAACCGAGGAGGATAAAATACTTGCAGAGGCTCCTTCATCCACAATACATCGATAAGTGTTTGTTGAATTAAAACTTAAACCCTTATTTGAAAAGGTGCAGAAGAAGGAAGACGAGGCTCAAGAATATCATTCCAATCAAAGGAAACCATCTTAGGGCTTGGAGGGGGTGTGCTCAGAACAAGCGAAATGCCCCCTTGTTCTGAAAGTACTGAACTGGAAATGCTAAAAACATAGTCGGTAGACACATCACTCCCTAAGAGAAGAGTGGGATCAACCAAATATTGCATTGGCATGACCACTTTGGTACACTCGACACTCTCCAAGAGAAGAGTTGGATTAGTCGAATACTGGATCGGCGTGACCATTTTCTCAACCAATGGTTGAGTAGGCTGCAGGAGTACATGGTCTAAAGGCAACTCACCCCCAAAAAGAGGAGTTGGATCAGCTAATGACTGCATCGACATGACCACTTTATCGACCAATGGTTGGATAGGCTACGAGACTCCATGGTCTAAAGGCACCTCACCCACCAAAAGAGGAGTGGGATCATCCAATGACTGCATCGACATGACCAATTTTTCAACCAATGGATGAATATACTATGAGGAAACCTCAGAAGACTCAGAATCATAAAAGCTTGCAGACAGGGACCACAATCTTCATACCTCTAGAAGGCTAGAGCATAAATGAGTAAGGTGATATCCCTTGCAAAGCTTACAAGGGAACTTAGGCTTACGTCCTATCCATCTAGGTTTCTCAATAGAATCAATGCCCCCAACATGACTGGCAATGGCTGGTTTCACATCTCCAACGTGACTTGCATAGGTTGGTGATGGGTCAATAATGTGATTGACAGAGGCTACAGACCTATTGCCAGTATGACTAGCAAGGACTAGACTTTTTCCCCCAGCATGAATGGCAGAGGCTGGGTGCTTTCCCCCAGTGTGAATTGCAGAGGCTGGGTGTTGGTCTTCAATATGACTCGCAGAGGTTGAGAACCTATCTCCAAAATGACTTGCATAGGTTGGTGATTTCTTCTTCCTATTCTTCCTCTTTCTACTTCATTTAGACTTCCGATTACTAATAACTATACTTTCACTAGAGGCAGGAGAAGGAGGAGGAGAAGACTTTGTTGATGAAGGAACATCAACATGGTTCCCATGAAATAAAGTGCTTAACTAAGAAGCATCAATAGCATTCGGGACATTTGGATCGGTACCCAACCAAACTGGTAGTCCCACATTCAACCCAGGAATGTAGAAAGTGGCCATCAAAGGGACACCAACATTTCCGAAGAAATGAAAGAAAAAGAATCTCCTTAGGAAGGGTTCCTTGCTTGGTATCATCGATAACTTTAACCATGAATATATTATGCATAGGTTCTCCCCTTGCGGGATCATTCAAGTTTGTAAAAGTCTCACACACTAACTCCGACGAGCCAGTGTTATCAAAACAACGCTTATAAAGAGGTGGCTCCACGTTTCTAAGAGGAAAACTAAAAATTCCTCACGACCGGTAGAGTGAGTAGTCTACCACCCTAGGTGAGAGACCCAAAGAAATGAATGACTAACTCATTATGGAAAAATAGGGAGCATAGAGCACACACTAATTTTTTTTAAAGGAAAATCAAGCAAATGACTAACTAATAGGAAGAACAGTTATGTCAGCCAACACTAGAGAAACTTATCGGAGCAAGTGCAACTCTCACTAGTACATATGACCAAATTTGTGATGGTTTTTCATTGATATTTCCACACTTATCTGTCCCAATTTCCACTAAAGCCGAAATTTTTTTTCGTCGAAAGCACCCTCCAGGTATACTCTTCAAAGCGTGGTCTGACGTCTTCCCTAGGTACCATGGTATACCCCTACATTCACATGTGTAAGTCCCTAAAATAAAGGAAACTAGGTTTCCAACTCGTGAACAATTACCATGCAGGTACAATTGACAATCGGGTGGACCGCAATGAGTAGGGTATCAAGCCCAAAACCTATTGAGGGTGTCAAAATCAAGTGTTCTAGAAGATGACTGAGGACCTTGAATGGATTCAAGACCCACGAAGCTCCGTGGAATATCCAATCAATAGAATACCAAGATAAGTCCTCTATATTTGTTCCCCACTATGCTTGGTTTGACTTTGGAGGGATTATCTCCACTACCTTTTCGCACGCGACCTCGTGTTTATCCCCTATGTTAGAGGGGGGTCCTAGAAAATTTCCACGTTACTGGAATTTTTACACTCCCTAGCTCAGACTTGTATGTTTGTTTTATAGCCTTGAAGATTTTCCTCTCCAACCTAAATCAAGGCCCTAACCCTAAACTAGTTGGTTGATCCTACAAACATAAAATGTCTGGTTAATTTTAGATTATCATTCTTTTTAGTAGCTTGATTTACTCAAAAGGGGTGTGGTTCGGACTATTATGATATTAAAACATTTGTCCCTGATTATGATGTGATATGATAGATGACATGATGTTTTACTGCATTGACATAGGCATGTGCTATTGACTCGGTTTTACTAAGTGTGAAGGGTTTTGGACCTTGAGGATGTCGAGGAATCGATGGAACCCCTTAGACTCCGGATTGAGTCAGGGAGTATGCTATTTGGGTTGATTTATTGACTGTGCCATTACATTTGATATGATGATATAATGTGGACATGTTCTGACATGATTGCTGATGATGTGGGCTGATGATAGTTTGTTGACCAGACTCACATATGGAGTAAAGGGGCCACACACACGATTACCAAAGAGGTTGAGGTAGAGGTGTGGATAGCGGCCCTTCCACAACTTACTAGCACTCCCACCGTGGCTTGAACTATAGGTTAACGATTACCTAGTTCGAGAGGACCCACGATGCTATGAGGGAATACTGCGACAGTCACTTGCGATGATTCTAAGGGGAATGCAATAAGGTGGGGGCCTTATTCCTTAGAAGCCCTTAGTCTCCCACAAGTTCACCTGGAAGAGTGTTGACTCCAGGGGTTATTGATGTCTACCAATCAGTCAAGAGGCGAGTGGCACCCTTGGAGCACATGGTGCATCCTGAAGGGCACGTCGCGCAAAAGAAATGCAAGAGGTGAGTGGCATCCTTGGAGCCCGTGGTGTGTCCTGAAGGGCACGTCGTGCAAAAGAAACACTAGAGGTGAGTGGCACCCTTGGAGAACGTAGTGCGTACTGAAGGGCACGTCGCGTTGACGATGATTAAGGAACAAACCTAGATGGCCCTATGATATTCAACACATTAAGAAATTCTTGAACAACTTCCCTAATTAAATGCCGTCCAATTCAGAATCTATGTCCTAAGTCTAAAAATTCCCTAGGGGTAAAATTTTGTCTAACCTTAAGAAAAATTACCCTATAAAAGTAAAAAATAAAAATAAAAATAAAACTAAAACCCACTTAAGTAATAGTTTTTAGTTTTCATAAAAATTTTGGGGTAAAATGAAGAGAGTAAGAATTTAATTAAAATCTGTGGATTTAAAATTGTAAAGAAGAATTTAATTGTTTAACTTGTGAAAGTGTAAAAGATATTAAATCATTAATAAAAAGGAAAAGAGGTTAATTTGCGCAACTTCCATTTTTGGCTCTAATGAAAAGGGGAAAGAAGGGAATAATAAAAATTAGGAAACTAAGGAATGGAGGAAACATAATAAAGGAAAGAGGGAACTTATGGTAAAAAGCGAGGTCAACTTAGTAAAGAATCTGCAATAAAGAACCTTCTAAATTGAACTAAATTAACAACTTCATTTTAGAGAAACTATTTAAAACCTGTAAGGGAATCTAGGGACACCTAGGAGTAAAATTAGGAGTAACTCTAGGTGGGTGAGGGAATTAAGACAATTTAATAAATTAAAGAAAATAGTTAATGGAGAAACGTGGGAGATGGATGACACTTGTACGAAGGAGAGTTTTTAGAAGTTATTATTTAAAACTTAAATTAAATGAGATTTACGAAAAAGATGGAAGTTATAAAACTCTATAAGAGAAAGGGAAGAGAAGGAATAAAGGGGGGATTGGTTGTTAGCGTAACGTTACGCTGCCAGATTTTTGACTTGATTGATTACCTGTGGGGAGTTGGGATTTCCCAGCTCGGATAGGAGTGGTAGCTCGGCCTTACGAGGCGAGCTGGGAGCTAGATGTACCATATGGATAGTGTGTGGCCCCTTTGTGACTCGGGGGGATAAGGGGGAAGCAGATTACCCCTAGCATTGGTTGGTAGGTATCGGTGAGGTCTCGGAGGTCGGCGAGCGGGAGAAACATGGAGCTCAAGTGTTGGATAGCGTCTTCAGGTTATTCGTCGTCGGTCACAGGTACGCAAGTGCGTTTGTTTGTTTAAGAATATAAGAAAAATTGTTTAAAGTTGTATATGAATCCTTATGATGATGATTGATGTGTTGAATTTTGGATCATCCCATTTCTTAGTTGTTGTTTTATGTGCGTAGACTGTTATAACCCCGCAATCCTTTCAATGAGTTATCCTTGGCTCTGGCATTCTCTTACTATTGGTTGCAATTTCTTATTGGTGTTCTTTAGGCATTTATAAATTACGATGGTTGTTTATATTTGACTATGGGAGTTTTGTTTTAATGTGGGCATTTATATATGACTGTGAGCATTTATATCTGACTATGGGAATTTTTATATATGGCTATGGGTGTTTTGTAATAATGGGGGTGTTTATATATTATTGTGGGCATTTGTATTGCTGTAGGCGTTTATAAATTATGGTGGGCATTTTTATATATGACTGTGGGCATTTTGTTTTAATGTGGGCATTTATATATGAATGTGGGCGTTTATATCTAACTAGGGCGTTTTTAAATATGGCTGAGTGTATTGGCATTTCCGTTTTTGTAAAATTTAGTTATGAGAATTCGTTCTGGCAATGAGTGTATTGGCATTCCATTTTTGTAAAATTTAGTTCTAAGAATTCATTCTGGCAATGAGTGTATTGGCATTTTCGTTTGTAAAATTTGTTCTGAGAATGCGTTCTGGCAATGGGTGTATTGTCATTCCGTTTTTGTAAAATTTATTTATGAGAATTCGTTCTGGCAATGAGTGTATTGGCATTTTCATTTTGTAAAATTTGTTCTGAGAATTCGTTCTCACAATGAGTGCATTGGAATTTCCGTTTTGTAAAATTTAATTCTAAGAATTCGTTCTGGAAATGAGTGTATTGGCATTTCGTTTTTGTAAAATTTAGTTCTGAGAATTCATTCTGGCAATGAGTGTATTGGCATTTTCGTTTTGTAAAATTTGTTCTAAGAATTCGTTCTAGCAATGAGTGTATTGGCATTCCGTTTTTGTAAAATTTAGTTCTGAGAATGTGTTCTGGCAATGAGTGTATTGGCATTTCCATTTTTGTAAAACTAGTTCAGAGAATTCGTTCTGCAATGGGTGTCGGGCATTTTCATTTTGTATTGTTCTGTAATTTCGTCTCTGACAACCTCCATCCCTAGAAAACGAAGTTCTCCATCCTTAAACTTTCATTGATTTCAACTACAAATGGACATTGCTGTGTGGTAAAATGTAGAGTTGTTTTATCGATCATTAAGAATGGATAATTTAATTATGGATGAGGCTAATGTTAATTAAATCCTTAGTTGCATTTATCGATTATTTAAGGTTCATTGAATTATGATATTTCATTTTAATGGTTGAATGTTCTTTGTTAACTTAATGCAGTTCCTTGCCCTTTCATTTAAATCTAGTTAGTTTCAAATTGGGTTAAGAAGAAAATTTGTTTTATTATAAATTGTTTGGGGGTTTGGGTTAATGAAATGGTGCATGGTTTTTATAATTGATTAGTGGGTATTGTCATAATGGGTCTTGTTCTAATCTAAATTGAACATTGTTTAATATAATTTGAGGATGGTTCAATACTAATTGGATCTCATTCTGATACTTTTGGGATATGGTTAAATATCATTTGAGTAGTGTCTTAATATAGTGGGGATATTGTTTATTTAATGGCCAGATATAAATTTGTAACACTTGGATATATAGAGAGAGTGGGTGAGAAGAAGTTGTTACTCGCCTTCATTTAATCCTTCTTCACTTAGCTTCATATTGATTTTTTTAATAATCTGATATTACGCACTACAGAATTAAGGCCTACCTAGATGGTAACCTTACAATAAGGAATGATGTTATAAATCTCCCTTATATTTATCTCTTGGCAACTTACAAGCGTTCATGTAAATTGGTTTCTTTTAAGTATAACCTATTACTGAGAAGAGGGGAATGTTCAAGACCCTTGGGATGTATTATAATAATAATAGAAAGGGATTGTGGCTAGATTTACCTTTGGAATTTAGTATCTCATTAAATTGGTATAAGAAGGGAGAATAGTAGCTTCTTAATGACTTTTAAGTGGTGAGTATTTAATGAGTTGAGGAGTTATTAATGTCTCACTAATGCTTCCGCATTAATGTGATAACTAGGTTAGCTATTATATTAAAGGTTGTATTATTGTCATAATAAATGCCTTACTTCTTATATTAACTGTCGATATCTTGTGATTGATTAAAAATACACTTCCAATGCAATACAGTAATAGTAATGAGTAATCTAATGAGTTAACAAGAATTCACCCTTGAAAGTTGTCTTAATGAGATAACTTGGTTAATTGTGATATTGATGATTTGTATTGTCATTATCTTAATAGGAATTGGTATGCTTGCGTCGGGAGGGATGTAGACACCTCCATGTTCCTCAGAACAGTCGCCAGCCCTGAGACATTAAATGGTTAAAATCGATGGGAACCTGGGCTTGAGCATTGCTTATGTGTCTTGGAGGTCCTAACCATTGTAGGGTAGGACGGATGGGTAGTGAGTATTTTTATTGTCGGTTGATTGTTGTTCATTACTGGCAGACATCGTTGTGCATCTTAGATATTTATGTTGATATCGCAGTTGTATACGTCATGATTCGTCATCATGCGATAGCACAAAGTATAATGTCTTGTTACCCTTGTACACAAGCACACACAAAAAAAAAATGCACTTGTTATAAGAGGTTGTCTTCGTAACGAGGAGGAATGTTACATATGGTATTAGAGTGGGTTCCACCCGCGACTTGGGAACGCTACGGATTTCGTTGACATGATTTGATTATACTGTTGCTAATCGAGTTGATTGTGTGCATGCAGGTAATCATGGTTATAGGGTGCCACGGAGACAGACGACGGGGTGCTAGGGGAGGAGGCGCAACGCCCCCAGTAGCATCCACACCAGAGGGGTCTAACCCCCAGGGAGACGAGAAGGTTCTCGGATAGGAGAAGAGAGTAGTTGGCGATGTAGTCAGGATGATGAGATCCTTTCAGTGCGTGTCCAAGGAACTAATCATTCATTTGGAAAAAGATGAGGCTAGGGCGCTAACACCCGCTGAGCTTCCATTGCGCGCACCGGCCGTTACTGGTAGAATTCACCGTGAACTCGAGAAGGTCAAATTTCCCGAGTTCTTTGGTGCCCCGGATGGCGCAGCCACCGAGGCATGGTTGGAGAACATGGTGATGTGATTTTCACTTCCCAATTATACCTCCAACATGAAGGTCCGCATGGCAGTCTTTCAACTGAAGGGGAGCACTCTTCTATGGTGGAAGATGCTCCTACTGCAGCTAAACATGGTCGTCAAAGACGTGTCATGGGAACTGTTCGAGGAACAGTTCTGAGAGAGGTACCTTTTAGAGGAATTCATTGAGCGTCATCTCAACGAGTTCAACGGCTTAGGACATGGAAGTTGTACAGTGCTCGAGTACGAGGCACGTTTTATGGAGTTGCTCTGGTATGCTCTGCATCTTAACATGGAGAAACTTAAGGTCAATAGGTTTGTGTTTGGACTTAACGACAACATGCGTGCAAAGGTTAGGATTTTGATTCCTCAAACCTTGCATGATGTCATCCAGAAGGCCCTCATAGCAGAGGAGGATCTTATTAGTGGGGTTCAGACCAGGACTCCAGTGAAACTAGCAGGGAAAGTTTCATCGGGACCATGGAAGAACTAGACACCAGTGAGACATAAATCAGGATATCATGGCTTCCAGAGGGGATCCACTTTCCCCACACCCCGGCGACCACCGGCTCAACAACAAACGCCTTATCGAGGACCACAACATCAGCAGTAGCATCGCCAGCAGCAACAACAACATCGCCGACAACAGTAGGAGTTTAGACATGTTCAGCAGAATAGACCAGGGTTCCAGGTCGGTGGGCCATCATCTTCTACTTCGGGTACGAGGAATACTGGGCCAAAGAAGGGGTGTTGGACGTGTGGGGAGCCACAATACCAGCGCGACTATCCTATGGAGAGGACCAGAGAGTCTGGATCATCCAAACCCACTATAGTGGGAGATATGGGCAAGGCCCATCAGATTCATGCAGTGGTGAATAATCACCAGGCAGAGCATCAGTCAACTGTGCTCAAGATGACAGGTATTGTCGTTGACCAGACTCTTAGTATTTTGATAGATCCCGATGCTACCGAGAGTTTCATTTCTGGTGCAACACTAAAAAGGATTAAGGTAAAGGCAGTCGAACAGGACGAGTTTAGCTTCGTAGAGATGGCATCGGGAGCCAAACATAAGGTTGGAGGAAAGGTTACGGGCTGTGCCCTTAACCTGGGAGAGATTTTCACGAGGGCCAACTTGTACGTCATGATCTTAGGATCTTATGATGTCATGATTGGTATGGATTGGTTGGAATCACATGAGGTGATACTCAACTGTAAGATGAAACAGATGAGTTTAGTTGATGACGAAGGACAGAGACGTGTGATTATAGGACAGAACCAGGGAGTTTCCCTGAGGTTCGTCTCTTCCTTATAGTTACAGAAGAGTATGTGCAAGGGGTGAAAGCTTTATGTGATCCTTGCACTAAATGAGAAGGGAGTAGCAGAAGGTCTAGAACACCTTTTGGTGGTGAGAGAGTTTGCGGACGTGTTTCCAGATGAGTTACCTGGGATGCCACCAGAGAGGGAATTGGAGTTTACCATAGACCTAAAACTGGGGACTGAACCAATAGCAGGAACGCCTTATCGGATGTCCACCCTGGAGTTACAAGAGTTGAAAATGAAACTGAAGGATTTGTTGGACTTGGGACTGATACGTCCTAGTGTGTCACCTTGGGGTGCACCGTTTATTTTCATATGTAAAAAGGACGGATCGTGGATGCTTTGCATCGACTATCGTCAACTGAACAAGGCCACGATCAAGAATCAATATCCCTTACCGAGAATTGATGATCTATTCGATCAAATGAAGGGTGCGATAGTGTTTTCCAAGATCAATTTGCGATCAAGGTATCACTAGTTATGGATCAAGGAGGATGACGTCCCTAAGACCACTTTTAAGATGAGGTTTGGACATTACGAGTTTAATGTTTTACCGTTTGGACTGACAAACGCCCTAGGAGTATTTATGAGTTTGATGAACGGGGTGTTCCGCAAGTACTTGGACAAGTTCGTCCAAGTGTTCATTGATGATATTTTGATTTACTCTCGTACGATAGAGGAGAGTGACGAGCACTTGCGCTTGGTACTACAGTGTCTGCAAGAGAACAAACTGTATGGGAAATTTTCCAAATGCTCTTTTTATCAATCAAATATTCACTACTCAGGGCATGTCATCTTCGGCAAAGGTATCGTTGTCGAACCAGCCAAGGTTGAGGCTATTATGGAATGGCATGCGCCGATGAATGTCACAGAAGTGCGTAGATTTATGGGTTTAGCAGGATAATATCGACGGTTTGTTGAGGTATTTTCTAAGATAGCAAATATGATCACGAAATTGTAGAAGAAAAACAAGAAGTTCGTTTGGACTGAGAAATGTGCGGAAGCATTTCAGAAGCTTAAAGAGTTGTTGAGGACAACGCCAATACTAAAGGTCCCTGACATGGATGCGGACTTCTTGGTATGCACAGACGCATCCAAGGAAGGTTTAGGCGGAGTCTTGATGCAAGACGGAAGAGTGATTGCTTACATTTCGAGAAAACTGAGAAGGCGTGCGAAGAACTACGTGATGTACGATTTGGATTTATTAGCCATCATATATGCCTTGAAGGTTTGGAGACACTAACTTGTTGGACAAAAATTTGAATTAAAGACTGACCATTGTGGACTACAACACATTTTTACGCAAAGCAACTTGAACGCACGACAACGACGTTGGTCGGAATTGCTTAGCGAGTACGACTTTGAGATTTATTACATAAAAGGAATAGTGAACCAAGTGGCGGATGCTTTGAGTCGGAGACCACACATCTTTTCAGTGTTACCTCTTCAGATGAATCTACGTGAGAAGATTCTCACTTTACAGCGTGACGATGACTCGTACAAAGAGGTCAAGGGTTTTATCAGACAAAACACCATGATGGTACCACGATATGAGGGATTTTCATTTAATAGTAATGGGTTATTGAGGTTTAAAAGTTAGATTTACGTACCGCCAAACAATGAGTTGAGGATGTTGATCCTGAGTGAGGCTCATAGAGAAGTTTACATGGCTCACCCGAGAGTCACGAAGATGAGGGCAAACCTTAAACCCTTATTCTTCTGGAAGGGAATGAAGGCCGACATAGTCAACTATGTGCCTAGATGTCTGGAGTGCCAATAGGTAAAGGCTAAACATAGACACCCAACAGTATTACTTCAACCAAATGCCATTTCAGAATCGAAATGGGAGGTTATTTTGATGGATTTTATTGTTGGATTGTCACGGACGACCATGAGACATGACTCGATTTTTGTAGTAGTAGACACTCTGATGACGAGTGCTCACTTTATTCCTATGCATACGACGTATCAGGCACCTGAAATAGCTAGAGTTTTCAACAGTGAGATTGTGAGGCTGCATGGCATGCCTAAGAGGATTATATATGATCGAGGATCAGTATTTACTGGATAATTTTGGACGAGTTTCCAAGAGGCCTTGGGAACCCAACTTAACTTTAGTACTGCGTATCACCTAGAGACTAACGGACAGACCGAATGAACGAACCAAACATTGGAAGACATGTTGCGCATGTATGTGATGGACCAACAAAAGCATTGGGAGGAATTCTTGCCACTAGTAGAGTTCGCTTACAACAACAGTTACCAAAGCACCATTAATATGGCACCTTTTGATTTTCTTTACGGGAGACTGTGTTGGATGCCCTTGAGTTGGGATCGGCTTGAGGATAGGGTCCTGGTGGGACCAGAAGTGATCCAAGAAATGGAAGAGCAAATGCAAACCATAAGAGAAAGAATTAAAGAAGCATAGGATCAACAGAAGAGTTATGATGATGCGCACCGATTCGACCATAGTTACAAGGTCGGCGATCGAGTCTTCTTGCGGGTTAAACCACATAAGAGTTCGATCAAGTTTGGAAAGGGAGCTAAACTCTATCCTAGGTTTGTGGGACCTTTCAATATTGTGGAGAGAAAGGGGCCTGTGGCCTATCGACTAGCCTTGCCTGATTCCTTGAGGCGTATGCACGATGTTTTTCATGTATCTATTTTGAGACATTATATTAGTGATCCTACACATGTAATTGACATGAGTTTCTTCCAGGTATTGGACAAGGGAGCACTCACGGCTGAGCCGATCATCATATTAGATCATCGCGTTCGCCAGTTGCGACGTCGAACGATAGATCAGGTCAAGGTCCAGTGGGACAATTATAGTCCGCACTCGGCGACGTGGGAGGACACATATGATATGCGCCAGCAGTTTCCATTTTTGTTTGATATATAGACATATGATACTATGATACACTTATTTCGGCATTTATACTATGAAACTTTGGGGCAAAGTTTAGACCAAGAGGGGGTGTATGTAACATCCCGCTTTGGCGCACTGAGAAAACTTATTCTTTGAGGACACTTGCTCACAAGTGATCTAGACTATTATGATATTAAAACATTTCTCCCTGATTATGATACGTTATGATATATGACATGATGTTTTACTGCATTGACATAGGCAGGTGCTATTGTCTCGATTTTACTGAGTGTCCAGTGTTTTGGACCTTGAGGATGTCGAGGCATCAATGGAACCCCTTGGAATCTGGATTGAGTCAGGGAGTGTGCTATTTGAGTTGATTTATTTACTGTGCTATTACATTTGATTTGATGATATGATGTGGACATGTTTTGACATGATTGTTGATGATGCAGGCTGACGATAGCTTGCCGACCAGACTCACATATGGAGTAAATGGGCCACAAACACGACTACCAAAGAGGTTGAGGGAGAGGTGTGCACAACAGTTCTACCACAACCTACTAGCACTCCCATCGTGGCTTGAACTGTAGGTTAACGATTACCTAGTTCGAGAGGACCCACGATGCCGCGAGGGAAGACTGCGAAAGTCGCTTGTAATGATTCTAAAGGGCATGCAATAAGGCGGGGGCCTTATTCCTTAGAATCCCTTAGTCTCCCACAAGTTCACCTAGCGGAGTGTTGACTCCAGGGGTTATTGATTTCTACCAATCATTCAAGAGGTGAGTGGCACCCTTGGAGCACGTGGTGCATCCTGAAGGGAACATCGTACAAAAGAAACACAAGAGGTGAGTGACACCCTTGGAGCACATGGTGCATCCTGAAAGGCACATCACGCAAAAGAAACACTAGAGGCGAGTGGCACCCTTGGAGTACGTAGTGCATCCTGAAGGGCACGTTGTGTTGATGATGATGAAGGAACAAACCTAGATGGCCCTATGCCATTTAACACATTAAGAAATTCTTGAAAAACTTCCCTAATTAAATGTCCCCCAGTTCAAAATCTAAGTCCTAAGTCTAAAACTTCCCTAGGGGTAAAATTTTGTCTAACCTTAAGAAAAATGACCCTATAAAGTAAAAAAAAGAAAAAAAATTAAACTAAAAACCACTTAAGTAATAGTTTTTAGTTTTCATAAAAATTTTGGGGTAAAATGAAGAGAGTAAGAATTTAATTAAAATCCGTGGATTTAAAATTGTAAAGAAGAATTTAATTATTTAACTTGTGAAAGTGTAAAAGATACTAAATCATTAATAAAAATGAAAAGAGGTTCATTTGCGCAATTGCCATTTTTGGCTCTAATGAAAAGGGGAAAGAAATGAATAATAAAAATTAGGAAACTAAGGAATGGAGGAAACATAATAAATGAAAGAGGGAACTTATGGTAAAAAGCGAGGTCAACTTAGTAAAGAGTCTACAATAAAGAACCTTCTATATAGAACTAAATTAATAACTTCGTTTTAGGGAAAGTATTTAAAACCTGTAAGGGAATCTAGGGACACTTAGGAGTAAAAATAGGAGTAACTCTAGGTGGGTGAGGGAATTAAGAAAATTTAATAAATTAAAGAAAACAGTTAATGGAGAAACGTGGGGGATGGATGACACTTGTACGAAGGAGAGTTTTTAGAAGTTATTATTTAAAACTTAAATTAAAAGAGATTTAGAAAAAAGATGGAAGTTCTAAAACTCTATAAAAGAAAGGGAAGAGAAGGAAGAAAGGGGGTATCAGTTGTTAGTGTAACATTACGCTGCCAGATTTGTGACTTGACTGATTACTTGTGGGGAGTTGGGATTTCCCATCTCAGATAGGAGTGGTAGCTCGGCCTTGTGAGGTGAGATGGGAGCTAGACGTACCATCTGGATAGTGTGTGGCCCCTTTGCAGCTCAGGGGGCTAAAGGGGAAGCATAGTACCTCTAGCATTGGCTGGAAGGTACGAGTGAGGTCTCCATGGTCGACGAGCAGGAGCGGCATGGAGCTCAAGTGCAGGATAGCGTCTTCGGGTTATTCGTCGCCGGTCATAGGTACGCAAGTGCGTTTGTTTGTTTAAGAATAAAAGGAAAATTGTTTAAAGTTGTATATGAATCCTTATGATGATGATTGATGTGTTGAATTTTGGATCATCCTGTTTCCTTGTTGTTGTTTTCTACGCCTAGACTTTTATAACCCCGCAATCCTTTCGATGAGTTATCCTTGGCTTTGACATTCTCTTACTATTGGCTGCAATTTCTTATTGGTGTTCTTTAGGAATTTATAAATTACATTGGGTGTTTATATCTGACTGTGGGTATTTTGTTTTAATGTGGGCATTTATATATGACTGTGGGCATTTATATCTGACTGTGGGTATTTTTATATATGGCTATGGGTGTTTTGTAATAATGGGGGTGTTTATATATTACTGTGGGCATTTGTATTGTTGTAGGCGTTTATAAATTATGGTGGGCAGTTTTATATATAACTGTGGACGTTTTGTTTTAATGTGGGCATTTATATCTGACTGGGGCATTTTTAAATATGGCTATGAGTGTATTCGCATTTCCGTTTTTGTAAAATTTAGTTCTGAGAATTCGTTCTCGCAATGAGTGTATTGACATTCCGTTTTTCTAAAATTTAGTTCTGAGAATTCGTTCTGACAATGAGTGTACTGGCATTTTCATTTGCAAATTTTGTTCTGAGAATGCGTTCTGGCAATGGGTGTATTGGCATTCCATTATTGTAAAATTTGGTTCTGAGAATCCGTTTTGGCAATTAGTGTATTGGCATTTTCCTTTTGTAAAATTTGTTCTGAGAATTCGTTCTGGAAATAAGTGTATTGGCATTTCTGTTTTGTAAAATTTAGTTCTGAGAATTCGTTCTGGCAATGAGTGTATTGGCATTCCGTTTTTGTAAAATTTAGTTCTGAGAATTCATTCTGGCAATAAGTGTATTGGCATTTTCGTTTTGTAAAATTTGTTCTGAGAATTCGTTCTGGCAATGAGTGTATTGGCATTACGTTTTTGTAAAATTTAGTTCTGAGAATGTGCTCTCGCAATGAGTGCATTGGCATTTCTATTTTTGTAAAATTAGTTCATAGAATTCGTTCTGCAATGGGTGTCGGGCATTTTCGTTTTGTATTGTTCTGTAATTTCGTCTCTGGCAACCTCCATCCTTGGCAAACGAAGTTCTCCCTCCTTAAACTTTCATTGATTTAAACTAATGCAGATGGACATTGTGGTATGGTAAAATGTAGAGTTGTTTTATCGATCATTAAGAATGGATAATTTAATTATAGATGAGGCTAATGTTAATTAAATCCTTAGTTGCATTTATAGATTATTTAAGGCTCATTGAATTATGATATTTCATTTTAATGGTTGAATGTTCTCTTTTAACTTAATGCAGTTCCTTGCCCTTTCATTTAAATCTAGTTAGTTTCTAATTGGGTTAAGAAGAAATTTTGTCTTATTATAAATTGTTCGCGGGTTTGGGTTAATGAAATGGTGCATGGTTTTTATAATTGATTAGTGGGTATTGTCGTAATGGGTCTTGTTCTAATCTAAATTTAACATTGTTTAATATAATTTGAGGATGGTTCAATACTAATTTGATCTCGTTCTAATAGTTTTGGGATATGGTTAAATATCATTTGAGTAGTGTCTTAATATAGTGGGGATATTGTTTATTTAATGGCCAGATCTAAATTTGTAACACTTGGACATATAGAGAGAGTGGGTGAGAAGAAGTTGTTACTCGCCTTCATTTAATCCTTCTTCACTTAGCTTCATATTGATTTGTTTAATAATCTGATATTGCACACTACAAAATTAAGGCCTACCTCGATGCTAACCTTACAATAAGGAATGATGTTATAGAGTTCCCTTAGATTTATTTCTTGGCAACTTACAAACATTCATGTAAATTGGTTTCTTTTAAGTATAACCTATTATTGAGAGGAGGGGAATGTTCAAGACCCTTGGGATGTATTATAATAATAATAGAAAGGGATTGTGGCTAGATTTACCTTTGGAATTTAGTATCTCATTAAATTGGTATAAGAAGGGAGAATAGTAGCTTCTTAATGAATTTTAAGTGGTGAGTATTTAATGAGTTGAGGAGTTATTAATGTCTCACTAATGCTTCCTCCTTAATGTGATAACTAGGTTAGCTGTTATATTAAAGGTTGTATTATTGTCATAATAAATGCCTTACTTGTTATATTAACTGTCGATATCTTGTGATTGATTAAAAATACACTTCCAATGCAATACAGTAATAGTAGTGAGTAATCTAATGAGTTAACAAGCATTCACCCTTGAAAGTTGCCTTAATAAGATAACTTTGTTAATTGCAATATTGATGATTTGTCTTGTCATTAGCTTAATAGGAATTGGTCTACTTGCGTCGGGAGGGATGTAGACACCTCCATGTTCCTTAGAACAGTCACCAGCCCTGAGACCGTAAATGGTTAAAATCGATGGGAACCTGGGCTTGAGCGTTGCTTATGTGTCTTTGAGTTCCTAACCATTGCAGGGTAGGACGAATGGGTAGTCTGTCTTTTTATTGTCGGTTGATTGTTGTTCATTACTGGAAGATGTCGTTTTGGATCTTAGATATTTATGTTGATATCGCAGTTCTATGCGTCATGATTCGTCGCCATGCGATAGTGCAGAGTATAATGTCTTGTTACCCTTGTACAAACGCACACACACAAAACAAATTTGCACTTGTTATAAGAGATTGTCTTCGTAACGAGGAGGAATGTTACAGGAACACTTACAAACTATTTGAAGAAATTTATCAATCAACATTGTAGAATAAAACCATATGAATGCAAAGTGTTTGATAAAATCACGTAAAGAGAAACAACATCATTGGACAACAAACACTAATATCCTAGCCTAGGACATTTGGGGATAGTACAATGGTATTAGAGATGGTGATATTTCCATCCTATGATTTCTTGAGGCATTGATGCCAAGGAAAACTATAATACATTGCAAACAACCCACCCTAGGATCAGAGTTAGAAGAGGTAGAAGTAGAGAGAGTTATGGCAGATCATCATGAATATAGGACTATACAATTGTTGGAAAGCATAGTTAATGGACAACAAAAATTAACACAAGTCTTGAAATAGGTCTTTTCCCGCAATCAAGCAAACCTAAACTAGGGAGGTACCAATGGGAACCATGCAGAGTCCAACCATAGACATTGTAAGACTCTTGAGGGTAGTATTACCTATGTTTAGACATAGAGTGTCTTCTAGGTAGGTATCAGAAAGGTATCGATACCATTATTCCCACCATTCCTTGAGGATTAGCCTACAGGAGAATCAAAACAACACGGGGTAGATGAAATGAACTCCTACTTGGAGTATCAGTTGCAGGAAGAAGGATCCTAGTCATCAATTTTTTTCAATGAATATTGCAACCTTGGGATGAGGAACAAACCTTGGGTGGGACAGAGTCAATAGAATTTTGATATTCTGCACAAATTGGGGAATATTACTATCCCATCGTTTGACTGATCTAACAGGTTCACAACCCGAGCATGGGTACATAAGTTGGACATTTATTTCCAGCATAACCTGATGATAGATCTAAAGGCGATCAATTTTTCCACCCTACACTTGGATGGAGAGGATTAAGAGTGGTGGTATTATGGGCTATTAACATTGGGGAATTACAACATCACATCATATGATGATTTCACTCAAAGGTTGATGGACAGGTTCGATAGGATGGACCCTGAGATCCACTTCAGGGGGTTGGCACAACTAAGGTAGACATGTACACCATAGGCCTATGTAACAGAGTTTGAGTGGATGGCAGGCATGGTGACTGATGCTTCTGAGCAGAGACTAGTGATTATTTTCACATATGGCTTATATGAATCCTTAAAATGTTGGGTGAAGGATTTTAGGCCAAACACACTACAAGAAGCTATCATGAATACCCAGGATATGGAAGACATAGTCCCCAAGAAGAAATCAACAAACAAATTTATCGCACAGAGGGGTTAGGTTTCAAAACCTCCTTAGAAGACATGGACATGGAAAGACAAGTTGGATGAGGAAACTTAGAGAGAGCTAAGGAGGAATAATTCTTTCTATACAGTTGAAAAGAGTCATGTGAACTGGGTCATCAGTGTATGGGAAATGTTAAAGTCCATTATATTGAGGTGGTTTCCGATAAGGAGGATGACGATGATGATGAGAGAATTGGACATAACAGTGGGGATCCATCACACCTCCAGGATACAAAGCAGACACCATTGCAGAATATCGCTAAGGGACTGGCCATTTCCACTCTTTCAGGAGTTCCCAAATATTACACCTTCATATTTAGAGGTATTTTGTAGGGACAAAGGGTTACAACACTTATCGATGGTGGGGCCACCCACAATTTCATTGATGTTTCATTGGTCACCAAGATACAAATCCATGTAGAGGACTTTGAGGGATTCAATGTGGTTGTATAATATGGGTACAATATGGAATGTACTAAGAGGATAAGGAAATCAGATGTAACATTGGGAACCTATACGTTGACCAATGATTTCTATATCATATATTTAGTGGATACTCATGTGGTACTAGGAGTTCAGTGGTTGTACTCATTGAGAGATATCCCAATGAATTATCATGACATGACGAAGGAGTTGCATGACAAGGGTGGAAAATGAGTCATCATAAGAGGTATGTCGACAGGCGACCCTAGGATCATGTCAAACCAACAATGGAGGCCCGTTTTATACATAGGGATGTGGCTTGCACAACATAGTTCTTTATCACCGTGGAGAAGCAATCAAAATATCTCCATCAATACCCTATAGATATCCAATCATTTCTTGGAAAACATGAAAGAGTGTTTGAAACATTGCTAGTAGGGAGACCACCTGACAGAGGATTTGAGCATGTCATTGAGCTAAAACAAGGATCAAATCCTGTGATCACCACATTCTATAAGAATCCAAAGAGGTTCAAGGAAGAAATAGAGGAGGGAATAAAGGAATT
Source organism: Picea glauca (assembly GCA_000966675.3). NCBI lineage: Eukaryota > Viridiplantae > Streptophyta > Pinopsida > Pinales > Pinaceae > Picea > Picea glauca. The sequence goes on along the minus strand of JZKD02S2283417.1, from coordinate 106,612 downwards.
GTTGGAGATGGGACATATCTATCCTAGTTCTAGTCCCTTCGCTTCATCAGTTCTATTGGTGAAGATGAAGGATGGAACTATGAGGATGTGCATATACTACAAGGCACTGAACAAAAATACCATCAAAAAATGATACCTAATACCTAGGATTGACGAGATAATAGACAAATTGCATGGGGAAATGTACTTCTCAAAGGTTTATTTGCAATCAAGATACCACCAGATTCCGGTCAGAGAGGAGGATATCCATTTAATAACATTAAGGTGTCACTATGGGTACTATGAGTTTCTAGTCATTCCCTTCAAATTAACTAACACACAATCTTCCTTTCATTCATACATGAATCATATCTTCAACAAATAATTGAGGAAATTTTTATTGGTGCTCTTTGATGGTCTTTTGATCTACAGTAGGACGTAGGAGGAACATATGAAGCATTTGGACGAGATTCTCACCATTATGGAGGAGCGGTCACTTTTTTCCAAGCAGGAAACATGTGAGTTTGGGTTTACAAAGGTCCTCTATCTGGGATAGGTGATTGGTGTTTAAAGATTAAAGTAGCATCGAGAGAAGATCCATATACTCCTATATTGTCCCACCCCCAAATCACTCATGGATCTAGGAGGATTCTTGTACATATGAAACTATTACAGGTTCTTTATGAAATGATTTTCACAATCGGTTGTGCAATTGACATACCTCACCAAGAAGGGGGAATTCCAATGGTCATAGGATGCACATGTAGAATTGTACAAAATGGAGAGGGTGATGAGCACTCTCCCAGTATTAGCAGTCTCATATTTCATGAAGGTTCTTTTCCTATAGTGTGAAACATCAGGTGAGGGGATAGGAGCATTAATTATGTAGAACCAAGACACAATATCTTTCAAGAGAAGAATTATAAGAGAGATAAAGAAACTCTATCTGATATATGACAAGGATATGTTGGCCATCATGCATGCATTGGAAAAGTTCAAACAACACTTGGTAGGATGATGCTTTGTGTTTAGGAGTGACAAAAAAAAATTTGTAAATGTGTTGAACCTACACATAATATATCTAGCTAAACAATAATACACACATTTTCAGAGAGAATTGGAGAAAGAAGAAGAAGGAGAGACAGAATGGAAGAATTATCATTAATCATTGTGAATAAAGAATAATTTAAACATGATATACTCTGTATAACTCAATCAATTCAACTGGAGGATAACCAATGCGACATAGTGGTGGTATAAAGTGATCTAGACACACACCAACAGTTATGGGAGTGAACTTCCACCTAGTCTAGTCTCTCAGGCAATTACGGGAGTGAATTGCCACCTAGTTGAGTTAACTAGTCAACTAGTCTTCAGTTAGCTGACTGAACATAGAGTATTGAGGAGTTAAATCAAGGAATCAAGGCTAATGCACCACTCTGGTGATGATACCAAGGCAAGTTCTAATTATCCTAGTGATGATCCCAATGTTGCATGGTGACAAAACCAATGCAACATCTAAACTCAACTCAACTAGTCAAACTAAAGTGTCATCTGAAAGAGAGTATTCTTTAGGTGGAATATTCTCCCCTAAATTATAGGAGACTGGATAATGACTAATTATAACTAATAAACAAGGAAAAAACTTAGGAAAAAAATTCCTAGGTGTGTGTGAAGTAACTCCAACAAACTTGAGATATTTCTTAAAGCAGCGGGACCTAAATAAGAGGAAACAAAAATGGGTGACTAAGGTGCAGGAATATGTTTTTTAAATTCAATATGTATAGGGGAATAATAACATAGTTTTTTTTCCCTTATCTAGGATACCTGCAACCTTCTCCATAAAATAGATCTAAACATACTTGAAGTCCATTATTTTGGTGGAATACTCCAAGAATACCTTCTCCTGTGAGATGATGGAGAGAATTATTCAGGATGATAGGTATAGGGTAGTGGATGACATCATCTACTACAAAGACATTATCTATATTGTCCTTGATTCCAAACTCAAGGATAAGATTTTGAGGGTAGGACATGACATGCTACTACCATGACACCTGGGGTATTTGAAAACCTACAAGAAGGTGAGGGAGATATTCTCTTGGAAGGGTCTCAAGGAGGATGCAGTTATTCATGTGAAGAAGTTCCTGATTTTTCAAGAAAAAAAGTCATAATTTAAACATCCTACAGGATTTCTCCAACCATTGTTGATTCCAGAGCATAAGTGGGATAGCATTTGCATGGACTTCATTACAAGGTTTCCAAAGGTGTAGGCTAGGGAGTGTATCTATGTGGCAGTGGAAAGATTGACTAAATATGGGAACTCCTTATCCATTCCTTAATATTACAATGCATCTTAGGTAGAAGATATATTCTTCAACGAGGTATTCATACTACATATTCTTTCAAGAAACATAGTCAGTGACCAAGATAGAATATTTATCAGTGTGTTTTGGTAGGAGTTTTCTAGGTTATCCAAGACAAAATTTACACCTACTACTAGCTACCACCCCTAGGCATATAGGTAGATCGATATAGTAAAAAAATAGATTGAGGGGTACCTGAGGAACTTTTTGTCAGGACAGCAGCAGGAATGGATAAAGTGGTTGCCTAAGGTAGCATAATTACAATACCAGTCATCACATGTCCATCAAGATGAACCCATTCAAAACATTGTGATCCAGATTTATAAGAGGAACGAAACGAAAAACATAGATTTACAGTATTAATACAGATACACATTGAATAATAATAGAGATACAATAAAACTTGACTTCTATTAAATAAGAAATATATTGAAACTGTAAAATGCACACTGAAACAAGGTTGCTAGAATGGTGGCAGCTTATCTTTGATAAGAGATGTGACGGCTACACTCATTTTGAAAGAAGATGAGTACAATGAGACTCTGAAATAATTTCTACAACAAACATGAATTCCAAAAGCCTAGACATCCAAAAATCTAACCCTAACATATGAAGCGCCAAAAGTCATGTGCGCCCCGTTGGGGTAATTTGGTACATCAACCTTCCTGGGTTGTAACTTTTACATATGATCTCCATTTTAGGTGCACGATAGCCCATTGGAAATATATTGATGAGGAGATTCATTTAATAGACTCAATGATACATTTCACAAATATTGAGGTTCCCAATCACGAAATCCAAAATGGCCCCGAAAGTTTAGGACCCAAAAAAATGCTAAAAATAGTAAATTGTCAAAAAACTTGTTTTGAGCCAGTTGGAATAGGTGGGTTTCCACTGATATCCACCTATATCAATCCTCCCTCCTTAGGAATAAACGGTATCTATTGCGTTGAGTGCCTCCATCAAATGAGTAAACTTATGATGAATTACTCGGGGCCTCTTGCCTTGGTGTAGGAGCTTCTCTATTTTGACAAACCAATAAAGTTGAATATTTTGGTGGAGAGTTCCCTTGACCTATGTGTCCACAATATGATCAGTGGATGCATGTTCCATGCTATAATTATTGAGCTCTATTGGTTTCAACTACTTTTTTATCTTTTAGGTGTCATAGAATGGTGGAAAATATCGTCAGAGGCCCACATTAAACATTGGGCGCAAGCCAAGGATGGGGGGAATGTTGAGCTCAAAAGAATTGTCACCCATAGCCTTCATGATGTTTTAAGGTCCATAACAGAGTGGAAGAAGATTTAGATTGGGCCCAGTAAAGCATTATTTCTCTAAGTGAAATGAAACTTTGTCTCCCACCTGAAACTGGTGTGCCACCCGGTGTTGATCATGGTGCTGCTTGTACTTGGCATTGGACTTTTGTAGAATATCCTGAATTTGTTGGAGGATGTGTTGGATCCAATCAATGAACTCAGTGGATTTTTTGGCCTCAATGTTGTTAGGATATTTATACACTTAGGAGTTAGTTAAGATCTACTTGGTCTAATATGTCGTTAGGTAAAAGTGTGTTTCTTTAGTATGCATTAGTATGCATTTGTAGTTAGTAAATCCGACGATCATGATATGTTCCTGACATAGAGTAATCCGACGGTTCATACTCTCCTCGATCTTAATGGCCATTGATCCATGGCTTAACACCCGAATGGTCCATGATCTCTATTTAAAGAGCATGGAGGGTCATTTTCCGATGATCGATTGTGAGAAACTCTATTGTAAAATCTCTATGTAATATTTTTCTTTGCATTAATAAACTGCTCCAAGTGGCCGCATCGGCTGGGGACGTGGATGTTTCCCCGTAGGGGTTTTACCACGTGAAAACATCAGTGTATTGATCTTTGATCTGTTTATGTGAGTGGTTACTGAAGGTTTTTGTCCTCTGTTAAAATACCTGTGTTGTCGAACATGGTATCAGAGCCTGTTTGAAGACCCGCTCCTGTTGTAGATCGAGATCCTGAAGACGAGTTGCCTCATCTCCATTTTATGGCATTTTCGTACATTTTTGGGATGAGGGGACTATTCCATTGCGTCTGGAGCACTCGTTTCATTTAAGAACACTTTTTGTTTCACTTGAAAAGGTTTATGTTTGCCCAATATACGACCATTACAGTCAGATCCGGAGGTATAAAGTCTGAATACACATTTTTTTTTAAATGTTTGCAAAGTTTTGATATTATTTCAGTTTGTATTTTTTTATTTTCAGGCCGCTACTCTTTTAGATCTGCGTATTCTCTTTGCCCTGCGCCTTGTGTGATCTTGGAAAATTAGAAACAGATAGAAAAATGTGCATCTTTCGAGTAAGCTAACCGAGATCTAACCCTTGTTGGCATCGAGAAGCGAATTTTTTTTTCTTGTGTGAAAAGAGATTTTTTGGAGCATGCTCTCCAAGGTCATCAACAACAACAACAACCCCAATCCTCTTTCTGAACATTACAATATGTTTTGCTAGACCATTTGGTTAAAACTTTCCTTATTAAGCAAGAGGTCTTGAGTTCAAGTCTCTCTTTTGTTACTTTTTTTGAAAAGTTCATGCTAAAAATTGTAAAGTGCATTTCACTTCAAGTAGCTTTATATTTTATTTTAGAGTTATTTTGCATGCAACTTTTCTGTTATAATGTAACCTCATTGTAAAAGTGATCCCCACTTCTCTTTATAAAAGTGGGTCACTTCATAAAGTAGNTTACACTATCACGTGGTTATTTGGTTACCGTTTATGCCTTTTTTAAAAGGGGCATAACTCTCACATCAGAAGTCTGTTTTCAGTGTCGTTTTTTTTAAAACTGCACAACTTTTCGAGACCTTTCCATCCAGATCATTAGTTTCAGTTTTTAAATCTGCATTATCGACATATTTAATATGGCTTATACAAGTATTGTCATGCTTACCAACAACAACTACTTCCAATGGAGATCCCATATGGAAGATTTATTAAGAAGTAAAGGCTTGTACCCGATTACCATGGGAAAGGAAACAACCCCCACTAATGATGATAAGAAAGTCAAATGGGATAATTGGAATGACAAAGAACGTGGACTAATTGGAATGTCCATCTCTCCTGATTTAAGGTACCACCTTCAAGGAATTGATGACCCCGAAGTAGCTTGGGACAAGATTGAATCTGTGTTTGGTAAACTCAATAGTATTTGAGCACAACAGTTAGAAAATCAAATACTGACCTTGAGTCCAAGTGATTTTTCTTTCCTTGGAGACTATCTATCTAAGTTTAAAACACTCAGAATTTTATGTGAAGAATGTAAGATAGTAATGAAGGAAGAGTGTTGCATATATCTTATTCTTTCTAAGATAGGTAGTGCATATTCTATGTTTGTATCTACCTTTTATGCCATGATAGAGGTTGTAGGGAAAGCTTATGTAGAACCCACTCTTGATTCATTTTGTACTTCTTTGATTAGAGAGGAAGATAAGCGTGTACAACTTGGAGTGATCAACACTGCAGGTACCTTAAACAAAGCCTTAGTTTCCCAGTAGAAAGATAAACACAAGTATCCCAAGAAGCAACATCCTCACTACAACAACAAACAACCTGAGGGTCCCAAACCCACTCAGATAGCTTCATCTCCTAATGGTGACAAAGGATCAAAATATAAAAGTAAGAATACTAACAAACATTGCAACTTTTTTAATAAAGATGGTCATGATGAGTCCAAATGTTTCAAGAAGATGGCAGCCTTAGAAGCAACAATGAAGAAGCACAACATCAATATTGATTCTTCTTCTTCTTCTTCTTCTCATGGACATGAACTTTTTGCTTCTGGTTTTTCCTTCAATACAACTTCTACTACTACTTCTTCTTCTGATGAGTGGCTTATTGATTCAGGAGCATCTTATCATATGTCTAAGGATAAAGCCATATTTTCTGCTCCAAATGCATGTAACACCAAGGAAATATTTGTTGGTGATGATATATCTCTTAGTGTTGTAGGATCTGGAACAATTCAGGTAGAAAATGGTCATTTCAATGATGTATTATGTGTTCCAAATCTT
>JZKD02S2283417.1:85112-98792 GCA_000966675.3 Picea glauca | reverse complement strand
ATGATTGTAAACCAACCCCTTCTCCCTTCCAGTTTGGAGTCAAGCTTTCTGCCACCTGTACTTCTCCTGAAGTTGATGCCACCCTGTATTGTCAGTTAGTTGGTAGCCTCTTATACTTGAATTATACCCATCTTGATCTTTCTTTTGTTGTTGGTCTTGTTGCCCGATATATGAAAACACCCCATGAAAGCCATTGGAAAGAAGATAAAAGGATATTTCTCTATGTTTGTGGTACTATTCAGTTTGGGATACATTACAGTTCGGGGGGGACTCCCTTATTGGTTGGTTTCACTGATTCAGATTGGGCTAGAGACCCCAATGATTGGAAGTCTACTGCAAGTTATGTTTTCAGCCTTGGTTCAAGACCTGTCACTTGGGCATGTAAGAAACAACAGGCTAAATTGCACTTTCTTTAGCAGAAGCAGAGTACCGAGCAGCGGTAAATGCAAGTCAGGAAGCCCTGTGGCTTCGACAGATCCTTTTAGAGTTTGGATTCCAGAACCATCATCCAACTAACCTTTGGTGTGACAATCAAAGTTCCATCAAGATCGCCAAAGACCCAGTTCAACATCAGCATAGAAAACACATTGATCTACACATGCACTTCATGAAAAAGTTCATTCATGATCAAGTTATTGAAGTGATCTTTTTCCCTACAGAAGATCGAGTTGCAGACATTTTCACAAAGTCTCTTACAGAAGCGAAGTTTTCCAAACTTCGATCTATGTTAGGAGTTCAAGAATTTGTCATTAAGGGGGGATAGGCTCTAATACCTCATTCCTTCTCCTATTGTGTCATTATTGTAAATCCTTCAATCCTATCCCAAGTTGTTCTTACGGGAGGATGTTAGGATATTTAGACACTTAGGAGTTAGTTAAGATCTACTTAGTCTAATATGTCATTAGGTAAAAGTGTGTTTCTTTAGTATGCATTAGTATGCATTTGTAGTTAGGAAATATGACGGTCACGATATGTTCCCGACATAGAGTGAACCGACGGTTCATACTCTCCTCGATCTTAACGACCATTGATCTGTGGCTTAACACCCAATTGGTCCATGATCTCTATTTAAAGAGCATGTAGGGTCATTTTCCGATGATCAATTGTGAGAAACTCTCTTGTAAAATCTCTCTGTAATCTTTTTCTTTTCATGAATAAACTTCTCCAAGTGGTCACATTGGTTGGGGCCATGGATGTTTCCCCATAGGGGTTTTACCACTTGAAAACATCGATGTGTTGATCTTTGATTTGGTTATGTGAGTGGTTACTGAAGGTGTTCATCCTCTGTTGGAATCCATGTGTTGTCGAACAAATGTGAGCATGGGTGAGTCTTCTTGGGTGGTCGCAAGAGGTAGTGTAACATCCATGCGACCCAATGGTTGGAATCCCAACCCTACCTCAAAGGGGATGTCATCAGTTTATCTAAGTAGTGATATGTTGTATCTATTATGAACATAGGTAAGACTCTCATCCCATGTCCAGGGATGTTTGGAATTGTACATATGCAAGATGTGCACGATCATCTGGTTGATGACCTCGGTTTGGCCATCCTTTTGGGGGTGGAAGGCAGTGGATTTGGTGAGATTTGTGTCCAACATTGACCAAAGGCTCGAAAAGAATGTACTGAGGAATTGACTGTCACATATGAGATAATGGTTTTTGGTACCCAAAAATGGACCCACACTCATTCAAGGAAGAGCTTGGCAGTGGCCTCCACTATAATTCTCTTCTTGCAGGCAGCCAGGATCTCCATTTTGGAAAACCGATCAACAACCACAAAAAATAATTCATTTCCCTTCTTGGTGGAAGGATGGAATGACATGTAGTCCATAAATATGGATTCCCAAGGCCTGTCGGGAGTAGGGAGAGGGATATACATTCATTTCTTCTTAATGTCTAGTTTCCAAAATGGCATAGGCAGTGCAGGACGTGATGTACTTGTTGACATCCTATCGAAGTTTCATCCAATAGAAATGTTTTTGCAGCACCACCATTGTATTTTCTATGATAAAGTGTCCTGTCACCCAACTCTAGTGGACTTCCCATATCATTTCCACTTTATTTCTTGACGAAACAAAGATATGGCCCAGATGGCACAACAACCTATCCTGAATATGGAAATTAGTGACAATTTTGTTTGTTCCCAACATATGGTAGGTGGTGGTGAAGTCAAGATCTTTCTCATAGAGGTGGGGGAATCTAGAGGTCTTTTGGTCCCAAGAGTCTAGCATTGTTGTGAGTTTCGTGACTAGAGGTCGAATGAGGCAATCAGTGACCTGATTGGTACTTCATGTCTTATACTTTATGTTGAGGTGGAACCGCTGCAAGTATTTGGACCACTTCTGTTGGAAGTCATTATACAATTTATCTTGTGTCTGCATGAACTGCAGTGACTTATGATTAGTTTGGATGATTGTCTCCTTCCCGATAGTGTAATTCCTCTACTGGAAATAGGATTTCATAATGGAGTACATTTATTTGTCATAAGTAGGGTAATTACGAATGACATAGGATAGTGTCTCGCTATGATAGGCCATGAGGTGGTCGGGTTGAGTGATAATTGTTCCCACAACATAGTCTGAAGCATGTTTATTGATTTCAAAGGGTTGTTACCGGTTAGGTAATGAAATCATTGGGGTTAAGCACAAGTGTTGATTTAGATCATTGAATTCTTCTTGTTGAGACATGCCCCACAAAAACATTCCCTTATCATCAACCTTGATTACTTGGATGATGGCCCATGCAATATGGGAGAATCTCAACATGAACCCACGATAGAGATTAGCAAGGTCTAAGAAGATCTGAATATCAGTTAGTGTGGTTGGGGCTGGCCAGTCACTGATGACCTAGATCTTTCTTGGATCGACATGTACACCATGCTCATAAAAAATGCAGCCTAGGTATTGGACTATGTCCACACCGAAGGAGAATTTTTCCAAGTTGGCATATAGTTGGTGTTGTCGCAGACTGTTCAAAATCTAATGAATATGTTGCAAGTGTTCTTCCCAATTCTTGTTGTAAATGAGGATTCCATCCAGATACACCACTACAAATGAATTGGTGAAAGGTTAGAATATATCATCCATCATCCCCACGAAATTTTTTGGGGCACTGGTCAAACCAAAGGGCATGACCAACCATTCAAAAAGATCTTCTTTTGACTTGAAGGAATCCTTCCATACATATGTCTACTCTATTGGGACCTAATGGTAGATAGATTTCATATCAATCTTGCTGAAGTATTTGGACCCATTGATTTGATCAAGGATATCGTCGATTTGGTGAATCGTGTATCGATTCTCAACTGTGATTTTATTTAGGTCTCAGTAATCAATGCAGAGTCGCCAAGTCTTCAAGTCGCATGATTGGGCTTCCACAAGGTGATGATCTAGGTCGAATGTGCCCCTTGTGGAGTAGTTCTTTGTACTGATGCTTGATCTCTTCACTTTCTAATAGAGAGAGAAAATAGACTATTTCATGGGGTAGCGGTGCATCGGGGGTCAAACCGATGGAATGATTGACTTGACAGTGTATAGGTACCCGAGTTGGTGATGAGAATATTCCTTTGTATTCTTCCATGACCTTATCCACTTGATTCTACTGCATGGAGAGGTCGGTCATGGAGGCCATCATTGTGGTTGCAATCTTTCTCTCACTCTAAGAGTGAATCATGAAGAAGAAAAACTTCTCGGTGTGAGATATGCCCTTTTTGCATTGCTTGGAAGAGATAAACGAAATGGAAGTAGGTTGGACTACCTCAGGTATCTTGTACAATTCCCTGTTCAAAGTAATAATAACACTGTGAGGCCTAGACTCTTATACATCATGACATTTCCATATATAAGGTTGGACCAAAAGAATATCCTAAACTTCAAGGGGAGAAACATCACACAATACCTCATCTTTTAATGTCTTGATGTTGTACGAGAGGAAGCAATGTTGGTTGATCTGAAGATCGCTTCCTTAGTGGATCCATCCAATGGTGTAGGGTTGTTGGTGCGGTGTTGTCGACAGGGATATCCACTTTATGACCTCTATTGAAATGAGGTTCTTCTGGCTACCACTATCGATGATGAAGTGCATCAAAGTGTCATTCACCCACATCTGTGAATGAATGAGGTGCTTGCCTTCCTCTAGCTGATCAAGTTCACTAGGCCAAATCTTGGTGGTAGCAACGATTGCATTGGGTTCGACATCGGTGATATGTCTCCCCTTTTCTAGTTCTGAATCGGATTCAGAACCCACATCTGATTCAAAGGATTTCACCTCATCCACCATTGACTTCTTTGAGCGGTAGTCAACAGTGTTATGCTAGGGGCTCTTATGGAAATTTTGCCACTTCTTAGTATCTTTATTCTTCTTTACATTGTCCTTATTTGCTTACCGCTTATATTGGTTGTCCTGAGGCTGCCCATGTTTTCTCTTTCCTTTGTTTTGTGGGTTGGGGTTGCCCTTTCCATGATTTTGTTGTGAGGGGTTCCAAGACCCAAACTGCCACATCTTTTGTTTAAGATTCTACTCGATTTTGACGACATACAGATAAGTTGCACCCAAGGAAGAGATGTCCAAAAAATCCATTTCAATATAGATGTATCTATGAATATCGATGAATTACTAGAGCACCCGATGTTTCTTAGAATATTTTATACCCAACTTGGTGCACAAGTTATGGAATACATTGTTGAACTCCGACACTGTTTGGTTTCTTTCCTACCGCATTGTGATCGATCTTGTATAGAGGTCGTCATAACTTCCAATAGGGTAGTATTTGTTTTTAATAGCATCCCTGAAGGAACCCCAAGTTGGTTCAACTGCAAATAATGTTAATCCCTCTATTTCCTTTTTCTCACAAAAGGTGTCCCACCAATATTTGACATGGGGGATGGACTTGAGGAGTGAAAATGTAATATTTTCTCTATCAGAAAAGTTGTGGACCGAAAAATACCCTTTTGGAAGGTTTAACCATTTATCTACAACATCTGCATCTATTTTACCTTCAAATATAGGAATATCAAAATTTATATGTACCTTGAAGGGGGTGGATCCTGTGCTTGAAGTAGATGTGTCTCTTGTCGGTAACCATCGAAGGATTTATGAAAATATATCCATCATCTCATTCCTTTGTCGCTCAAGGGCTTCCTCGAGCAACATTTTGAAATGATCTCCTTTCATGTCATATTTATTTTCACCCACCATGGGAGGTTTCTTGGGTGTGCAAGAGAAGTTGTCCTCAACAGAAACAAGCTTGAGACCCAACTCTCTATACCTTGACCTCGTCAGGGACATGCAATAAAAAACGACAAGGAGCAGACTGCTCTGATACCACTGATCCAGATTTATGATCGGAATGAAATGAAAAAATAGATCTAAATATTAGAATAGAAACATACTGAATAATAATGGAGATACAGTGAAACTTGACTTCTATTAAATAAGAAATATGTTGAAACTGTAAAATGCAGACTTAAACAAGCTTGCTAGATTGGTGATAGCTTATCTTTGAGAAGAGATGTGACGACTATGCTCATCTACAAGAATATGAGTACAATGAGGCTCTGAAATAATTTTTATAATAAACATGAATTCATAAACCCTAGACATACAAATACCTAACCCTAGGAGATGAAGTTCAAATATTCATGTGGGACTCGTTGGCATAAGTTGGTACATCAACTTCCGAGGGTCGTAACTTTTGCATAATATCTTTTTTTTAGGCACATGATAGCTCGCTAGAAAGGTATTGGAGAGGATATTAATTTCATAGTATCATTGATTCCTTTGGTGATCATTGAGGTTCCCGATTGTGAGAAAACATCTTTTAGGCCCTCAAAATGGCCCCAAAAGTTTAGGACCCGAAACACTGCTAAAAATAGTAAATTACCAACAAACCTATTTTGAGCTAGTTGGAATAGTTGGGTGGCCACCGATATCCACCTGGATCATATTTTATGGCTATTATGTCCCATCCTTTGTGTATTTTACATTTGGAGAGAGGAGATATCCCATGGAAAAATATTGGTTACAGGAAATCGAGGACATCTTGAGAGTCCTAAAGGAGAATTTGCAGGATGCTCTGAATTAATAGAATATGTATGGAGATAGGAATAGGGTGAAATGAAACTTTGATTTTGGGGACCTAGTACTTCTCTATTTTCATCCTTATAGACAATTGTCATTGAAGAAGAGTGGTGCACAAAATTTGAAGCCTCACTTTTATGGTCCCTACAGAGTGATTAGGAGAGTTGGGGAGGTAGTGTACGAGCTAGAGATTATAGGGGGGAGTAATATCCACAACAAATTCAATGTATCCTTCCTCAAAAAGGCATTGGGACAGTAGGTCATGGCTTTAGAAAAACTTCCTCCACTAGATGAGGAAGGGAAATTAGTTCTAGATCCCGACAGGATCATTGATGTCAAGGAAAAGAGGTTGAGAAACAAATTCATCTGAGAGTACTTGGTTGTATGGAGAGGTTTTCCTACAAAGGATGCTACTTGGGAATGATAACATATCTTACAACACCCTGATTTGGAATTTCTTGAGGAAAAAAAATCTTGGGAAGGGAGGACTATAATGTTCCCTTACAATTGATCATGACAGAGGATGACTTAATATCCTATATGACTCTCGTAGGCTATAGTAAATAAGGACAAGGGATTTAAGGAGGTTATTCGGTGTCACTAGGTTAAAATAATGACAAATCCTAAAGTGACATTAAATAAAAATAAATAATTATATTTAAATGAAATTGGAGGGAAAAAGAAGTCAGGGTTTTATTTCGTCAAAAAGGGGAAAGATCTAGAAATATCAAAGAAATAATAAATATAGGGGTAACCCTTATCTTTGGAATTAAGATTTGATTTTGTATTTGGAGTTCTCTTGAAAGCGAGGTTTTCATTAGGGTTTTGAAAAAACCCTTCCATTGGTGTTTGGTTTTGGTGGTGCAATATCCACCCTAGCTAGACAAGGATGAGGGTCCATCCATAATCTTCATTTAGCTTCATCTTATGGGTCACATTTCTGTAGTTGAGCCCGAGTTTTGTAGCTAAATATGTTTGTATATATGACATCATTTATGTAGCTGAAGATGTTTACGTAGTTGAATCCATTTCTATAGATGAAGTTGTTTCTATAGTTGAGGTTGTTTCTATAGTTGAAGTTGTTTATGTAGTGGATGCCATTTATGTAGTTGAATTCATTTCTATAGTGGATTTTGTTTCTATAGATGAGGCCATTTCTATAGTTGAATCAATTTCTTTCGTTGAGGTCATGTTTCTATAGCTGACGTTGCATTTTTGTAGTTAAGGTTGAGTTTCTTTAGTTGAAGCCGAGTTTCTGTAACCAAGGCAGAGTTATGTGTAGACGTGGTTTTTATTCTTGGAGAGTCCTTGGAGGAGGAAAGACCATCTACTAGAGGAGGCCATGGAATTATTTCAGGTTTTGTTTTGCATATTGTGTATTTTTTTACAACTTCCATAACAACCATTATATATTTCATTGTTTCTGATTTTCCATCCATAATAAAAATATGCCAATGTTGTGTATTCTATCATATGTGTATTTTCAATATGTTTGACGAAACTTCCACTAGTAGAACATGTGCAAACTAATAGTAGAAATTTATCAATCAACATTGTAGCATAAAAACATATGAATGAAAAGTGTTTGAGAAAATCACGTAAAGGGAAACAACATCATTGGATAGAAAGCACTAATATCATAGCATAACACATTTGGGGATTCTAGTAATAAACATTGTGGAGTTTGTATTTTATCATTTTACATTTATTCATACTTTAGATGTGAATTTTGACACCAAAAAACTCTACTTGCATAAAGGTTAAAAACTACTGTGTAAATGAAAAAAAATGCATAAAGGGAAAAATGTTTTAAAATGCATGAAACCACGACATTTTGAAAATGAATGCCCATATATTAACGCAGCTAGAATTATCAGATGTATCATAAATCTTCTATATAAAGGGGATGGATGGATGGATTTAGATGAACAAAAAAATAAAACATACAAGGTATTCCTATTACAACTTCATAAAAAACCTAGGACAAATTCATGCTTAATACATTCAATTATATCGTAATATCACTTAGGTAAAAATTAATGCACATGAAAAAATAATCAATCAAATATTCCCTTAGGGATATGGGTGGGTGACACTCGATTTGCCTTGACTTCCCAATGGTAATTTAGAAAATTGACACAATTGTTTCCAGTATTTTCCCCTTGGATACTTATGATCATTCAAGTTTCTTATTGTCTCATCCAAATCATTATATTGATCATAAATTGGGGGAGGCAATTTCCTGAAATCATTTTTAGATTGTGCAACAACTAAAAATCCACTCCCAACAATTCTATTACATATTTCCCCTTCAAAGAACCATAAATCATTTTGAACGTGTTGTCACTATTCTTCATGTCTTCTAATAGCTTCTGATAATTTTTCATTGTAAACAAATCCCCATTTTCCTTCCAGAACGATGGTAATCCATGCTTAACTACATCGCTAAAAATCTTCTTAAAAGTAGAGATTTCCCTCATAACCTCATGGCACTTAGTTTCCAAATTTTGCAAAAATATAATTTTTGTAATGACTCTTTTAGAATCCATTACAATGACAGTTTTTTCATTTAATTGCAAACCCTTCAACTACTCTTTATTTTCGTTGTTCAATAACTTTAATATATCAGGTGCCATATAAGGTTTATTCTCCAAATCAATTTTTGTTCCTTTTATTTATTTCAAGACTATGGTGATTAAATAATTCTCATCCTCCATCCGGATAAAATAAAACCAATTGTTTAAAATTTTGTTAGCTATATCATCCCAAATGATATGCTTATCTCCTTTCATGGCTAGTCTCCAAGTCACCCTTTCCTTCATTCTGTTTTCTTCCTCCTGAGCTTCCTCTTTAGCATCATTGATTTGTTCCAAATGTATCTCCCTTCTCTTCACCCGATCTGCGAGTTATGCTACCTTGGCTTCCTAGGACTCATGGAGAAGTTTGTACTATAGTTGACTTGGCTTCCTGCAATCACTGATATTTCTCTTCTTTGAAGGTTTCAATTTCATCTTGTAGTTGTTCTATGATCATTCTACTTCCCAATAATTTCTGGTAAAGTTGCTCCTTTTCCTCATGACTAGCCTGTAGATCTGGGGTCTCAACATGTTGTACATCAAGAACATTTAGCTTTTTGTTGAGGATATTAATGTCATTATCCTTTTCTTTGATTAGGTATCCTACAACAGTTAGACTTTTAGGATCTGCTCCTAGAGAAATAATCTTTGTCTCCAACTCATTAATTTGAATTCTAATAGATTTAGTGGCCACCCTCTATTGCATCAACTCCTTCACTATTTTTGTTACCATATTTTTCATCTTCCTCTCACTAGAATAGAATTGAAAGACCCCTCTATACATCATATCACTTGTTTATTGGTGAAATTCAATCATATCCACATGGTGCATATATCGAAGCTTTACTCTCATTTGAGTGGATTTGTAATATGAATGAAAAAGAGGCTTAAGTACCTCCGACTCTAGTATATCAAAATTCAATATACCCTGCCGGTAATCTAGAGTAGATAGTAATTGTGTTTGAGCTATGTTTTCTCCCCAAGAATGATGATACATTTCCTTTTTCACTGCTTGATTTTTTCTCTTTATATCCAAATACCGTAAAAAGAGTGAGGGATTATTATTAGAGGTTCCTTCATCTCTAGAGGTCTATGAAACTTCTAGTGTTGACAATAGAGCTGAAATAATATGCTCAATAGTGATATTAGGCCCCTTTGAGGTTGTACTAACTTCACTTGATCCTTGTCTGATTCATAATAAACCCTGCCCTTCTCCTATAAACTTAGCTAAGAACCCCTCTAAGTCTAATTCCTCATCACCTTTAGTCTTTTTTCTTAGCTTCTCACTCAATTGATCATCAATATCCATTTCATATTCATTTTATAATGCATGTTTGAAAAATTTCTTTCCAAGTTGTAATTATTATTTTTGAGGAGTTTGAATTACATTGGATTGGTTCATTGGCTCAGTGGTATTTTTATTTTGGGCCTTTGCCTCTAGAATATGATTAATTTATTCCCATGAATCCACGTTAATAATTCTATCCACTACAGGATTTGGCAGATGCTTGTACATGGACCTTCTCATTGCAATCACACCATGTGGGTCATACACCCATTTACTTCCTTTTTCAAAATCCATCTGTTGTAGCATTTTTTTGTAACAACTAGAGCAGTACTATGACTGACCAATAAAGTTCCACCTCCTTGAGGAAAATTTAAAGTGGTGGCCTACTTATGTTGGGAAAAATGAAATTGATATGAAATTAGTATTTGTATGATGTATTCCAAAGAAAATATTGTTGGAGTTAGGAAAATTGGTAGCTTGTATGTATCATATTCAAAACCATATACTCTAATCATGGTGTGATCCTCATCCAGGTACCAATCTCCAAATATTGTATCTTTTCTCAGTTAAAGTATCTTTTTAAACTCACAAAACATCCTAAGAGGTTGAGTGCCATGGAGTAGAATGTAGCATGCATTCATGAAATTGTTTACATAAAGGATGAAACATTTATTATTCTCGTGTTTCCTCACCTCGTCAGTCCACTCAATTAATGTCATGGTTTTACCTGAATCATTTTTTGTTTTTCTACCAAATATCTAAAAAAGGGAAGAATTATGGAATAATATGAGGTGCACAAAGTAGGCTTGGTACCTAAAATACTTAGTGAGGTGGAAATTTGGCAATTAGAAGTTTATGACTTCCTGTAGGAACTAGAAATAATCAAGTTTTGTGAAGGTGATTAACTCCGGTGGATAGAATACATAAATAAAACATAAAGTGGTATCATCCATTGCTCTATCATGTTCATATCCTAAAACATGACAAATCATGGTAATAGCATGCCTGGTTAGTTTTTGGAAGATAGTTGATTTAAAAGAAGGTGGACCAGTTGGTAATGGGGCATATGGGGCTAATAGATTAGTCAACAACTTCTCTCTTTCGGAATGTGATAATGCTTGGTACTTAGACTCAAGGTCATCATCATCCAAGATTTCATATACATCATGGTATGGAATTTGGAGCTTTTGGAAAATGGATTCTTTAGTTATTTCATATACTATCGTAGAATCAAGTACATAAGTTATTTTTTTCCTATCCACCTAGTAATTGACAACACATCAATTGAATAATTATTGAAAGTGATAAGTTTGTGGAACAATTGATATGCCCAGGTTCGATTCCCATAAGTTCAAGTAGTTTTGACCATTTTTAACCTCACCCCGGGTTCTCCAAATTAATTGGTGAAGGTCAGGGAAATATAGTGGATGGTCGAAAACATCCCTTCCCTATCCTCCAAGTGATCCTAAAATACAATCAATTTCTTGGGTAGTCAGGTTTGGCTAGGGTTTGATTTAGTGGACATTTGATTACTTTTAGGGGGAAAATATTGACAACCTTTCTCCATAGATCCTCATTTTAAACAATTTGAACACATTTGAAATAAGGAAATGAGAACAGTACCCAAACTTGGTTGTCGAAGGAGAATTTTATTTCTTTTACTGGAGTATATTGTACTCGTAACATGGTTTATTGTTTGCATTTACATCATTTACTTCGGGGGTAATTGTTTTAAACTTTTTTTTTAAATTATTTGGATTACATTGACCTGACACATTATTTATTTGGCTTATATCACAATGGAAGTTGTGATCAATTCATGCATTTCGAGGGATATCTAAATCAGTTTCATAATACCACCCCCGTGTAGCGAAATAAATAAGGTGATGAAACATTATCACCCATTAATACAATGGTTATGAATTTAGGCCTCTGACCACTTGTTATTGAGCATGCACTTTCACTTTCTGAAATAAGTTGAGACCGTCGATCTTGTATCTATATCAATGGTTTGATGTGTTTGTTGATTTTTCATTTCAAACAACATTTTCTCTCTGTTGTGCCTACAAAAATATGGCAAAGTGATGTAGTATAAAGTGTATCGAACCTAAACTAATGAATAAATGATAGGGTAAACTTGAACTGAATGGAACTAAAACATAGCCAATGTGAACAATTTAGATAGGAAAATACATCTACAAGATATAAATTCTCTATTTATATCAACAACAAGGACACATATTGACGACATTGTCGGTTCGGTCCCTCTAATGCACAACTAACATCAGTCTCTCATTATCTTGGTATAATCCTTTGCACACTATCAAAACTATCAAGTGTCGATCCAAATCAAATTTCAGTGGGTTTCTCCTCTCTGCATCCATAATGGTAGGTGGGGTTGTTCCAATGCAAATTTCATTGGGTTTCTCCTCTGTGCACTCTTCTCACTAGAAAGTGTGGTCGAACAATGCAGTCGTCAACCGGTTTGGGAGATGGATTATTTTCGTGTGGTCTGGTTCCATAGTGCTTTTTATGTTTGAAATGTATATTTTTTTATTTCTTTTACTTTTTGTTTATTTTTTATTTTTTATTTGTTTGTAATGTAACTTACTCATATTTATATATAATATGTGTTTTATAGTTATACGTAAGGGTAGGTATGAAGTGGAGGTTTCTTTGTATGCATGTAGGGTGAGAGGGAGTGATCCAGGTGGATATCAGTGGCCACCCATCTTTTCCAAATGGCTCAAAACAGTTTTCTGGCCTTTTTGGCAATTTACTATTTTTAGCAGGTTTTAACTTCTGGGGCTATTTTGAGGGTACAAATGAAGGTTTTTCAAGATAGAGGTTCCCAATGATAACTGAAGGAATAATTTATCCCCCAAAATGAATCTCCTCGACAATACCTTTCCAACGAGCTATCACACGCCTAAAACGGAGATCGTATGCAAAAGTTACAACCCCGGGAAGTTGATGCACCAACTTACCCAAACGGGGCCCACATGACTTTTGGCGCTTCATCTCCCAGGTTTACGTTTTTGGATGTCTAGGAATTTTGGCATTCCTGTTTATTGTAAAAGGGCCTTCAAATCCTCACTGTAATCATCTTCTTGTGAATGCGAGTAGCCGTCACATCTCTTCTCAGAGATAAGCTGCCACCATTCTAGCGAGTCTTTCACTCTGTATTTTTACAGTCTCTGTACATTTCCTTCATTAATAGAAATTGTGTATTACTGTATATCTATGACTCTTGTTATATTTCTGCTATATATCTATTATATTGTTGTCTCTCTTGCAATATCCTTGAATATTTATGTGTTATATCTCCGCGTTCATTTCATGCCGAAAATAATCTGGATCAGTGGTATCAGAGCAGGCTGCTCTTTATCGTTTTTCAGATAATGTCCCCGACGAGCTCCGAGTATAGAAATTTGGGTCTCGAGCTTGTCTCTCTTGAGGAAAATTTCTCTCGCACACCCAAGAAACCCTCAATGGCGGAAGAAAAGAAAAATGATGGAGCAGATGATCCTATCAGTCTGTTGCTTGAGCAAGCTCTCACACGACAGAGGGACAAAATGATGGAGAATTTTTTCCACATCCTTCAACGCCTACCGATAGCATTGGGCGCATATTCATCAAGCGACCACTTTGGAGGCACCTCGCCTTTCAAGGTACAGTTTAATTTTGATATTCCCGTATTTGAAGGTCAAATAGATGCAGATGCCCTAGATAAATGGT
>JZKD02S2283417.1:41801-61086 GCA_000966675.3 Picea glauca | reverse complement strand
CACAGCTTCGGCCAAAGCACCTTCTATCCAACAGAAGCAGGTCGACAAGGTTGCAGCAAAGCACAAAGATTCCTTCTGCACACAGTCATCTAAAATAGCCAGACTGGTTAAAAATATCCAAACCTTCCAGCCACAGGTTCGTGACAGATTTCGACAAACTAAGCAGCGCGACTTCTCTAGCAAGACAAGCAGCTCACCAAGATGCAGATTCAACAAATGCTTTTCCCTCTCACCCGGGAACTCAACACAATGGAGACCATTGTTTCCTAAGGAGGGAGGATTGATCGAGGTGGATATTGGTGGCCACCCACCTTTTCCAAATGGCTCAAAACAGTTTTCTGGCCATTTTGGCAATTTACTATTTTTAGCAGGTTTTAACTTCTGGGGTTATTTTGAGGGTCCAAATGAAGGTTTTTCGATATCTAGGTTCTCAATGATATCTGAAGGCATCATTGAGCCCCGAAAATGAATCTCCTCGACAATACCTTTCCAAATAGCTATCACACGCCTAAAACAGAGATCGTATGCAAAAGTTACGACCCCGGGAAGTTGATGCACCAACTTACCCAAACGGGGCCCACATGAATTTTGGCGCTTAATCTCCCAGGGTTAGGTTTTTGGATGTCTAGGACTTTTAGCATTCTCGTTTATTGTAAAAGGGCCTTCAGAGCCTCATTGTAATCATCTTCTTGCGAATATGAGTAGCTATCACATCTCTTCTCAGAGATAAGATGCCACCATTCTAGCGAGTCTTTCACTCTGTATTTTTATAGTCTCTGTACATTTCTTTCATTAATAGAAATCATGTATTACTGTATATCTATGACTCTTATTATATTTCTGCTATATCTCTATTATATTGTTGTCTCTCTTGCAATATCTCTGAATATTTATGTGTTATATCTCCGGGTTCATTTCGTGCCGAAAATAATCCGGATCAGGGAGATACTTGAATGGAGGGAGAGAACCAATAGTTCCATGAGGATCTCCCATATAAAATACCAATTAGCAGCCATTGGAGATCCAATAGAAGATGTTGAACTCGTGACTCTACACTTAATGGATTTCCCTCCTCTTGGGATCCATTGTTTTAATGGATTTGTACCAGAAGAAAATTTCCTAAATTCAACAAACTATCAGGTGACTGCACCCAAAAGGAATCGAGGCTGATATCGAAATAATTGAAAATTAATGATGATGATAATAAAGAACTTGGTTCCCAAGTAAATAAGAGAAAGGAAAGGGAAGAAGGAAGCTCAAAGAAGCCTAAGAAACCACACTACAAGAAGGATGCATCAAATATCAAATGCGATAACTGTCAGGAGATGGGATATTATGCCAAACAATGTTCTCTTAAATATGGAAAGGGGTAGAAGAAGAACAATGCACATGTAGAATATGTTGAAGAGCAGTATGACGAGTATGTTCTTTAGCCAATAGTTCTTCCACGAAGGTTTACATATCAGGTTTAATATTTCCTTATATTGTTGTAGTTTAAGTATGTGATGTAACGAAAGTAGCAATCTTTATTACCATTGTTATTGCTAGTAACACTTGATTATGTTTTGTACAACTACCATTAATTAAATACTCATATTGATAATGAACGTGTGCATAATATAAAGGTATCTCCTCTAGGAGATGATTAATGTTGTTTTTGTTTCTTGTTCTAGGTAGGTCACTAGTAATAGATCTGAGAAGGGGCCATAATGACGGTCACGAGAAGCAAAATGAAGCAAGACTATCCAAACATAGAGTTGTGTAGATCCATGTAATGAAGAAGAAGAGGAGGTCAACACATGAAGAGGGAGAAGATGATTCTGAAGACTATATAACCTCAGAGGGAGTCAATCTTCATAGGGAGGATGCAAAATTAGAGTGGGCCTCATCTCAGAGATAGTCAGTTGCTTAGATACTTTCATTTAGAAAGGATTCCTCTTCAAATTCAGATTCATGTGGGAGAGACATCCTCCAGGACTGAAATACATGAGGCTAGACCTTAAGGATACATGAGACCTCCTAGAGAGGATTCCCTTGCTTCAGTGAATGAATCAAGTTAGAAGAACATCGGAGGAAAAGTATATAACATCCAATATTGTCAGTCATGAAGCAATGTGGCTTTAGAAGTTTCTTGCAGGACTTCCTCCATGCAGAAGGGAGATGTGAAGCTCTAGTGCACATCCACAAATGAGTAGCATCAGAAAAACAATCCCTCAGAGGGATCATGCTGATTTGACTGAGGAGAATGATACATTCACTTACATGATTAGCCATGTTGATTTAGCTAGTGGTGAATGGACCATCCGTAGTCTTTATCCTTAGTCATGATGATTTGACAAGTGGAAAATACTTGAGTTTCTAATATTTCTCCAGGTGGCTCATCAGGCATACATTCTCCTAGAGGGGTCATGGTGATTTGACTGAGGAGAATGATACATTCACTCACAGGATTAGCCATGTTGATTTGTCTAGTGGTGAATGGCCCGGGGAATTGATGTTCTCCATGTATTAGCATCAGGCACTCTCCTCCGATGGCCATGATGAATTGGCTAAGGAGAGAGACCCAGGGTGTTTATGTTCTCTATGTATTAGCATCGAGCAGTCTTCTCATATGGCCATGATGACTTGGCTAAGAAGAATGACCTAAGTGTGGTCTTTATCCTTGATCACGTGTCTTGAAAAGGACCATTGGAGAGCTGAGGTGCTATGTGGGAGAAGTATACATCTGTTACACGCCAAATTTACTCAACTAGATAAGTGTCGCATATTCCTCTCAATTGTCTTAAGTGTCGCATCTTCCTTACAAATTTCGCAAGTGTCGCAAGCTGTTCATACGTGTCGCAAATGATGTTCAAGCATGCTTCCTTGGCGACGAAACTACGGAGGCACTTAAAACATCTCATACACTGGGTTTGGAGAAGGAGAACTGGTTAACTGAAGTCAATGAACTCTTAACACCTAAAGAGAGCTTCTGATCAAAGGTTTTAGGGGAGAGCGCTCCCTTATATCAGCCTAGGAAGTGTTTGTGCTCCCCTATAAGGCTTCAGGGAGTGTTATAATTCTCCCCTGCCCCCTCTGAAGGAGCGCTACCCATATTTAGGGCATTGGCGCTCCCCTAGAGATTCTCAGGGAATGCTACAATGCTCTGATACCCCTTTTGAAGGAGCGTTGCCTAATCTAAGGAAGTAGTTGGCCCGTTGAGGAGAATAATGGGAGGATCTTTCAAGATTAGGAGGCAGTTGCATTCAAATTCTTGTTTTCATCAGGAGATCCCTGATCTGAGGAGGAAGTTCCCCAACTTGTTCTAAAGATAACTCAAGAGGTTAAGCTCCTCTTAACCTATATAAGCAGGCTCTATGATGGTGGACAGGGGGAAGAATTCCTAGCATGAAACCTATGATCTCATAGGAAACACACAGTCAGCCAAAGGAGAGTGATCATTGAAGCTACTGTTATCCAGGTTGTGGATATTTCGAGCAAGGGTTAGACAAAGAGGACTTGACGAAGATGTCGCATTCGCATCTACGATTGTAAGTACTGCTGTCGTTATTCTCATCAATATGACATGCTTGGCCTGTTTCTTTCTAGTTTGTGTCTAATGTTACATGAACTTATCATTGATAGATAGATCTGTTTTCAAGCTAATATCAATAGAGTAGGAAGTGGGCGTATCTTGTTTGTCTACTGGAATCAGCGAGGAGCAAAAGATCGGAGCTCAACTCGGAGCGTGCAGGGACAAACGTCGATAAAGAGGTACTTTTGTTCTCCTTCCTTCTCATGTGTTAGTTTGTATAGATTTGAAAGGAAGTCAATGTCCACGTTAAGCATTTTCTGTCTTAGAGTTAAGGTCAAGCTCTTTGAGGCAATCTACCTGTCCGCAGGGAGATTTTCCTACAACAGAAACTGGAGACTCCACTGGGGAGATAGCCTCAAATCAAAACTTCTTGTTTTGATTTCCCCTCATTGACCTAGTTCTACCCCTTGATTGTTTCAGACCTGGTTCACTCCTCTTTTGATTGGTTTCATGAGTTGATTGGCTCCCTACCCCATCATACTCAGCTTAATTGTCGAATTTGGATCGCAATTTTTTGAATTTTTTGACATTTCTGGGAGTTTTTGAACCTGGCGTCCCTGTCCCTATGTTAACAGAGTGCCGATGCTCCATAATAACTTTTCACAGAGCGCTATAATTCTCCTTTCCTTTAGAAACAGAGCGCCAACCCTCCTTTGGCCAATAAACCTCCCATAATTGCTTTTTCTGGGTTTTGCCTCTGTGTCTCTCCTGCTGGGTAACCTTGTGAGTCAATGCTTCTTCTCTTTCAGCCTTGACATCTATCTTTTTGAAGAACGAACATCTTACTATTTGAATTTTGTAGCCTTCTTCACTATTGTTATTGAGTTTTTCTGTTGATTGGAGTTCGAAACCCATGCATTGTCTCTCTCACTGTTTAACTGAGTAAAAACCCTAGTGAAAGTCATCAAAGGCCTACAGATCTATTCATCTTGATTTTAGTCAGGATCATTGTTCTTCAACTTTTTTTTTGGGTTTGAAATTTGTTTTTTCTTTGATTGATTCTTTTCTTTTGCTTTTTTTTTTTATTGCAATGAAAGGGTGTATTGTTTGTATGACTTTTGCTTGTGCTAGTTTGATTTTCATTCACACAAAATGATAATTAGAAAGACAAGGATTGTGTTCAATTGATAATTATTCATATGCAAACGATAAAAAGAATCTTCATGATTGATTGTGCATGTTAGAAGGCATCTCAAAAGTTTTAGCGTCACATCAGGATTTGATTGAATAAAACTTGTTTGAGGACACTCCTTATTAGTACTTGGTAGTGAAAAGAACTCTCTCTCTCTCCCTTAGATAGATGTTCATCGAAAAGAAATGAATGCTTATCATTTTTGATGCATTTTTGGGACTGAGTCATAATTCCATTCGTTTCACTTCCATGCACCCCTTTTTGAGTAAAGAACAACTATAAAAATCAACGCTAATTAAAAATTATTTAGAACTTTTTATTTTCTAGGATCCTCCACCAATAGTAGATTAGGCTTAGTACTTTGGATTAGGCTGTGAGCTTAACTCTCCAAAGTTTCCAAAAAAAATAGTAGCATCCTGAGTTAGGGAGAGTCAAATCCAATCATCGTATAAGTCTGCCTGGGATCCCCCTCTCACACAGGGGTTACGCACGAGGTCGCAGTCAGGTAAGCTATGGGAACTAACCCTCTGTGGTTTAACTAATTGTGGTGGTCAGATCGTATTATGGGGATCACTTCAAGGTAAATCCACAATTACTGCATGGAAGCCTTTTAGTTGATTTCGGGCTCAATACCCTGCTCGTACGTTCAGATCGGATTGTCGACTGTTCCCACCTAGGGGTTGACTGCGAATTGATAACCTTAGTGGCCATAATATTTAGGGTCTTACACAAGGTGACGGTGACGGGAAGTCTCACTGTACCTGGAACAGACATTGGTCAAACTCACTCGGGCTCCTTGGAGGGTAAATCCACAATTACTACGTGGAAGCTTACACCAAGGCGTAAGTATGTTAAGAAGGTTTCCATTGTAACTCTTCCACCCTATCCCTGCCCCTTTTGGACTTGATCATGCGATGTTGGATTTCATCACCAACTAGTACAGTCATCAAAAGAAGGTCATGTTTGCTTGATTGTGATTCTTAGATTTCTATTAGCATATGTTGTTTCTTTTCGGTAGTTGGCCATAGATCTCTTTCTCCGACTCTTTTTCACGGCCAACATCGACCCTCCATGCCATTCGCGGAGGCTACAGGGACTTCCTCCAGAAAATATGGAAGGAAACACCCCTTTACCCCCTCATTCTATAGAGCAATCTCCTCAACAGACCGAGGTTCAAAACACTACAACTCCCGAGGAAGATGTTCCCACTCCATAATCTCCAGAATCTTACCACATTCCGGAGGGATATGATCGACGTATCCTCCAACTAAATTCCGCAGGTGAATTTGTCATCATCAACCCTTCTGACATTTCGACTGGGTCTCATCAAAACCCTCTAGCCAATGACCCCATTTGGACCGTAGACATTGTTCGAAGTCCACCACGCTTGGTGCGAGATCTTTATGGAACAGGGGAAGGTGTCGATGCACCCATCTCCTACACCGTACCCCTAAACCATTTTACTGGTACCGCCACCTTTACATCCACACCACCCGTTGGTATGAACATACCATCCATTGGTCCAAGGCCTACTCTTCCCCTCTAGATGGCCCATTCTATAATGGTCCCTCACATTCCGACTATTCCTATCGGTAATGCAGTGGTCAACCAAGCTACGATTGGCACACCTATAACACCAAGACCTACACTTCCTTTTGGGTTTACAACAATGAATACTTCCACTGCCACCACTAACCAAACTACTACTACTCAATTTATGCCAGGAAGTTCCATACCTATCCAACAACCCGGAGGGACCGGTCTTGGTGGTCCTAATCTGCTCGGAGGTACTGGTCAGTCATTTATGTCTAGCTCTCAAATTCCAGGAACTCTACCTTAAGTCGGGGGAAACCCTCCCACCGGAGGACAAATTCCATTAGGGGGGCACCCTCATGCTGGGGGGCAACCTCAATCCAGAGTCTACCAACAACCACACGGACAAAATGTGCCTGGCGCACCTAATCCATGGAACGTCCTTTTTCAAGGAAACCCACAGTTTCCAGCAGGACACAATCCTCAGACTCCGCAACAACCTCCTTATGGAAAAGTGCCAAACCCAATCTATAATCCTCAAAACCCATCCGGTTATCCTCCGCTCACACATGCTTCTCAAAACACCTCAAATCCTATGTACCTTGGTCAAAACCAACCTCACACAAGAGGGCCCACTAGTTACAATTATCCACATAACCTGGTGATTGGCCCCACTGGTGTCCCCATGCCACACCAACATTACCCACAGATTAACCGACAACTACCTTTTCTAGCTACCCTGGATCTTCCAGACTTGTCTTGGTTAACGAATGATCCTATTTATCATTCTCCGGTTTGGCCAGCTATCCCAGCTAAACTCCCTTCCGACATCCCAAAATTTGACGGAAAGTCTGGAGAAGACCCAAACAACCACGTGATGACTTTCCATTTGTGGTGCTCATCCAACTCCCTCATGGACGATTCTATTCGTTTGCATCTTTTCCAACGAACACTTATGGGTTCCACAGTGAAATGGTATCTTTAATTACCACGTGCATCTTTTCACGATTTCAACTCCCTCGCCATGTCCTTCCTCACACACTTCCAACTTCCCATTCGATATGAGATGGATACCGAATTATTAACCTCCCTTCGTTAGACAACGTATGTACATATCTCCGATCATATTCATTAATGGAGATGATGACGAAGGCTAATCAAAGTGGTCATTCTCGAACAATTGTTAGCGGAATGGTTCACTGAATCATTTTTACCCCAGATCGCTCATGATGTTGCCATGGGTGGTGTGGTCATCGAGGAAGAAGTCATTGCCCGAGCCCAGTAATTAGAATTAGTCTATTCACAATCCGGTACTTTGTACGAGTTGATACCGAATGCTACCCGTTCCACTAACGATCCATCCAAACCATCGTCTGCTTCCCACGCAGATGGAGTTATTGGATCCGTCAAAATCCAATCTGCTACCCAGTCAGCTAGAACAATTCAGCGACCCACTTCGATGGCTTCTCCCAGCTCGACTGCACCCTCTTCCACCCCCCCTCCAACTGAGGTCTCTGATGTGAATGCGGTCCAATCAACCCCTTCACAAAAACTTGGGGGAAAGAAGAAAGTGAAAAACAAACCAAAGAAAAACAATAACAACGAACAACCCAAAAATCAACCACAAACCCCTGCTGCCGGAAAACAACCACAAAAAAAACCGAAATTCCCATGTCTCATCTGTGGTGACGATCACTACACCTGAGACTATCCACATCGCGATGAGGTGGCCAAACTTTTCAAGGGAAATTCACAACCCGCTATACTCACTCAGCCTTTTCCACAGCAGCAATCTTTGGTTGCCCAAACCCCCACGTCGGGGGGTAGTTCCAACCAACCCCATGATGAGGCCTCAACAAGTGCCCACATTTACATGTTTAACGAGGTTAATCTAACCACTCTCTCTGCGACATACGACACGCCAATTAAACCTGATAAACCAAATATTGTTAACGGTTCTCTACCAGACCCGTTACCATCCTCCGTTAACCCTCCGTCTGTTAGCCCTCCATCCAGGCCACTTCATATTGAAAAACCTTCTTTTGACTCTATCTTACGCCCTCCTAAAAGTACCATCCAGAAATCTACTTTTAATCCTAATTCACAGGCTACCCAAAATTAGAATATTGTAGAATATTTGGTCCAAGTACCATGCGCTATGTCCGCCTTGGAAGTTCTACAACACTGTCCCAGCCAACGTAGAAAACTCTTAACTTCTATCGGCGCTTTTGACCCTGAGTCATCAAACAACCTCACGTTTAATCTGGACGATCATCAACCACGACTCTCCCACCATCTAGCCTTCCAAATCGATGTTGTTGTACACAATCAACAAATCCACCGAACTATTCTGGATGAGGGAGCCTCTACTTGTGTCATGTCCTTAGCTTGCTGGAAAGGCTTAAAATCGCATGCCCTTAAAAAATCCTCTACGATGTTATGCGCTTTCGATGGACAAGGTTTTCATACTCACGGATTATTACAATCCTTATCCGTTCAGTTGGGCGGAAAAACTGTTACCGTTGACGTCGAGGTGGTCGATGCTCCCCTCGACTACAACCTATTACTCGAAAGAAGTTGGTTCTATGCTATGAATGTCATCGCCTCGTCAGTGTTTCGGTGTGTACAATTGCCCCATCAAGGAAAAATTTTCACCATCGATCAGATTGATTTATGTACACCTGACGCTCACATCCCTGCCACCAACAACATTCCTTTTTTGGGAGACCATCCAGTTACGTATGAAAGTGTTGGTGTTGGCTTATTGAAATATTCTAGCCTTATGGGTACTTTCCCTACACCACTTCCACCTATCGCACATCATATTGCCACCGTCAATATGATCTCGACTATGCCTTATCAATCTTTGGAATCATTTGACCCTTGGATTGTACCTAGTCCTTTGGAATTCGATGTGCACAGTGACACTATGCCACTTAGCCCAGCCGAGGCCGCATACGTAGCTATTCAATCTGCCTCTCCCTCTTCGAACAATTCAGATTCATTGGCACCTGATGCTTATTCGATGCCCTCATGGTTGGATTCCCTATCATCTGTCGTCGATTACATTTCCCACATTTTTCCTTCTGACGAATCGATTATGGAAATGCTCAGTATCAACAATCTACCTTGGGATGACAACCATCATCGATCCTCTTTTCTTCCGCCATTGGAAGAAATCCACCGAGACATACACTCTGTCTCCCCTCCCGATGTTACCGATAATATGCAATCTCCTATCCTCACACAAGACACTCTCTCTGAGGGGAACATGGGTAACATCTCCACTACAATCGTGATTGACATTTCGATCAAAGAAGGTGTCGTGGAAAACATTAACCTTGGCGCTAATTGCACACCCGACAAAGTGGTTTGTTACACTACTTTGTTCAAGGAATTCTGCGATGTCTTCGCATGGATCTACGAGTAAATGCCAGGGATTGACCCTTCAATCATCGTACATGAAATCAAGACTTACCCTGATGCAAAACCAGTTCGACAGAAACTTCGCCCGGTTCATCCCAAGAAAATCACAGCTATAAAGGCAGAAGTTGAAAAACTTCTAAAATCTGGCTTCATCTATCCCGTCCCTTTAACCGAATGGGTCTCCAACCTTGTTCCAGTTTCTAAAAAACAAGGGACCATCCATGTTTGCATTGACTATTGAGATCTCAACAAAGCTTGTCCCAAGGACAACTACCCTACGCCCTTCATCGATCAAATCATCGATAATTGCGCAGCGAGCGTAATCTTCTCTTTCATGGATGGCTTTTCTGGATATAACTAGATTGAAATCTTACCTGCTGATCAACACAAGACAACCTTCATCTACCATTGGGGTACTTTCACCTACCGAAAGCTACCTTTTGGCCTTAAAAATGCTGGTGCTACTTTCTAGCGGGCCATGTCGTACGCTTTCCATGACATCAAGCATATCGCGGAGCCTTACCTCGATGATTTACCCGCCCATTCATCCAATCGATCCAATCACATTGATCACTTACGGGAGATTTTTATTCGTTGTAGGTTCTATCGTATTCGCTTGAACCCACACAAGTGCATTTTCGCTGTCGAATCCGGTCGACTCGGTTTCATTGTCTCCAAAGATGGGATCAGGGTGGATCCCTTAAAGATTAAGGCCATCCTAGCCTTACCCCTACCTACGAACTTAACCGAACTCCAAATTTTGCAAGGCAAAGAAAAATTTCTTCGTCGTTTCATCTGCAACTATGCTGAGATCACTAAAGGATTTATGCGGTTACTGCAGAAAAACATCCCTTTCATCTGGGATGACACTACCCAATGGTCATTCGATGCTCTCAAGAACGCCTTGACCGACGCTCCCTTGCTACACCCTTTGGAGTATACAAAGGATTATATCCTTTACTTGGCCACCTCTACTTCCACCATTGCGATGGTGTTAGTTCAGGAGGACCCTAACGATGAAGAACATCTGATTTATTATCTGAGAAAGAGTCTATCTGGACCCGAACTTAGATATTCGCATGTCGAGAAACTGGCTCTGGCAGTCTTTATCGTTGTCCAAAGGTTCCGCCATTACATATTATTACACACCACCATGGTAATTGCAGACTCCAACCCCATGTACCACGTCTTGACATGTCAAGTGCTTGGGGGAAAATATTCAAAATGGATCGTTATTCTTCAAGAATTCGATCTTGAGTTTACAAAGGTTAAAGCCAAAAAATCCCTAGTGTTTGTCGAGCTCATCTGTGCTCTACCTCGTGCCTATGAAGACATCGAAACTAGAGATTCTCTCCCCGATAAATCTCTCTTCCTCATCAGCACCTCTGATCCTTGGTACAGAGACATCCTCCTCTACCTTCAAACCCAACGTTTTCAGCCCAACATCTCTCGCGAAGAGCGTCGATGCATTCGTCACCACTCTCGCCGATATCTTATCCTCGACGACACCTTGTACCACCATGGTATTGAGACCATCCTTTGGCACTTTCTAACTCATGAGGAGGTTGAACGCGTTTTGAACGATTGTAACCTTGTCGTCTGTGGCGGTCACCTCTCCGGGATGGCCACAGCCCAAAATATCTTACGTGTCGGCTACTTTTGGCCCTCCATTTGCAAAGATTTCATCGAGGCCGTCAAAAAATTCCCACCCTGCCAACTCTTTAACAATAAGGCATGCACCCACCCTACTGCGTTTCACCCCATTATCGCCATCGACCCCTTTGCCAAATGGAGCATCAATTTCATGCAGTGTAAGCCTACCTCAGTCGGGGGGCACGGTTACATTATCGTTATCGTCGATTACTTCACCAAATGGGCTGAGGCTATGCCTACCTTCCTAAACGATGGTCATACTGCAGCTTTGTTCCTTTTCAACCATATCATAACTCATTTTGGAGTACCACGTGCCATTGTCACTGATCATGGTGCACACTTCAAAAACCAGATGATGAGCGAGTTACATGTCAAATTGGGTTTTNNCCATGAAAACTCATCCCCTTACTACCCTCAAGCGAATGGACAAGTTGAAGCTATCAACAAAGTCCTAAAAACCATGATCCAATGCATGGTAGGGGAAAACAAGACATCGTGGCATTTACAATTGTTCTCCGCTCTCTGGGCCTATTGCACTTCTGTGAAAACCTCAACTGGATTCACTCCTTTCCAGTTGGTCTATGGCATTGAAGTCGTCCTACCAATCAAGTGTAAGATTCCATCACTCAAACTGAAAGTAGAACTCCTGCCCCATACTTCCGTTGAAGAAGAATGATTCTTGTATCTATCCAAGTTGGATGAAACACACCGCGATGTTGCTCTTGCCAATGAGGCACATCAGAAATGAATTAAGAGTCAATATGACAAATCCGTCCACCCTCGGACTTTTGCAGAAGGATACTTAGTCCTCGTTTACGACCAAGATCACGAAAAATTGGGGACCGGAAAGTTATAACCCATGTGGCACGGTCCTTACATCGTGAAGCGTGTTCTACACAAAGGTGCTTACGAACTTGTAGATCATGATGGAATTTCCCTAGGAGAGCCCCGAAACGGGATTTACCTTAAAAAGTACTATGCTTACATCACCTAGCATTTGTACTTTGTACATTATTTTATTTTAGTTTGGTGTGTCTATTTCTTTTGTGTGCTCGAGTCTTTACCTTTGCTACTCATGACTATGCTTGTGTTTTCATGCGCAGATGATGTCTTCCTTTCCCTCTTCTTTGGGTTCGCAGATGGCGCTATTCGACATACCCGGAACATTGCTTTGGCAGCATGGGTTATTTACCAATTTGACGAGGTGGTGAGTTCAGGAGGTATCTTCTTAGGACCAGCAACCAACAACATGGAAGAATATCATGCTTTCATCGGACTGTTGACCCAAGCCTCCTCCCTAGGTATATCTCGCATCATTATTTACTTAGACTCCCAACTCGTGGTTTATCAACTCAACCGTATCTACGCTATCCGTAGTCCTATCCTGCTACGTCTACACTTACAAGTTCGCTGCCTTGAACGAATGTTCAATTACATTGAATATAAACACATTCCAAGAGAACTTAATAGTGTTTCGGATTCATTATCTAACTATATCATGGATTGGTATCTTGCCCACATATGAGAGTTAAGGAAAACAAAATTGTACATTGCATGTAAATTAAAACACATCACAGACATCATCATGTACAAATCATTGGCACTGTAAAAACTCAAAACTGTATATATATATATATATATATGGCGTGACTGAAATGTTTCGATTACATCAAAAAGTGTGTAGAAAGGCAAAATATTGGCCTTTTCCACCCATACAACGTCGCCTGACAAGGCATACAAAAATATAATCAACAGAGAGATTATAATCCCCCCGCACTACATTGTGTTGCAAATAACACATCACCGCATGCACTACACGCCTCAATAGAGAATTGATATTCTCCGGTACTCCCACAGTGTGCCTCTGAAGATGTAGAGGCACTTCTCCCCTCCGTAAAGGAGGAATGCCCATCGTGAGGCCTTGGAGGTTTCTCTCAACCTCCCGGAGACCTGACACTGGTACTGTCGGACCTGCTGCAACCGGGATACCCTTGCGACGTCCTGGTACCGGTATATCAGCCAGGCGTATTGCTCCCTTGTCTTCACGTTGAAAACATACATCCGTTAAAACTCTTCTACATACCCCAAAAAAATAGATATACATCAAAAACTCAAAAAACAAAAACTAGACAAGGTATGGCTCAGTCTCCTACCTGACACATCCCAGTCTTCCCCCGCAGGCAAAATCAAATCCATGATCCCACGAAAATATACCTCAGCATAAGGGAAGTCCTCTATCCAGAGATACTGTCGTCTCAGCCAGGCAAAGAAATCACCAGTGAAATGGAACTCTGACTCCGATACTAGCTTTGGATACAGACTAGTCCACCTCTCCATCCTAGGTTCATCCACTGGTCGCACCGCCAGTGCTATCTGAGGCTTCATATGAGGGATGGGCTCTAGAAAAAATGGGACCAAAAATGAGCCATAACCAAACTGCTTCTGCCTAGTCTTGCACCGTGAAATCTGTTCCTTCACATTTCGGAGGAACCCTGCACTCCAGTTGAATAGTGTTGGATCCAAACACTGAACACCATAAGCCTCCTGTGATCTTGATGCTAGATGCGTGCTAGTACTTCCTGTCACTCTTGTGATAGCAAACAGTATAGACCGGAGGGGTAGCTCTCGAATGTCCTTGATAGGGATTCTACCCCCTACCATCCTTGCTCCTGGGATACAATGGTGTGCCAGATACATGTCCACTTGTTCAGGTAGTGCCCTCTTCCCGGAGAACAATATGGGGACCCCTCTTTTTGAGAGGCCTGTCAAAAAGTACACGTCTTCTAACTCAATGGTTAAAAGCTGCGTGCCAATTCAGAACCCTTGTTCTACAACATCCCATAGGCCAATCATATGTTCGAGCAATAAAATCTCTTTCTTGATCTTTTGTAACTTGAGAAATTTGAGAAAACCACAATCTCGTAAGGTGGCCTGTGTACAACGACTCCGCAAGGAGGCTAAGTCATCCATCTCATGTTCTCTTTCCTTCCACTCGATCATGGTCGCCGAAGTTATCTACAAAACAAAAAAATCAAGAAATCCATTATTTCCACGTTTTTGCAATTTCGACAATTTTCAAAAGAAATTTAAAACATGAAATAAGATGCCCACATCATTTAAAAGTAACCACACACTCTTTATAACCACCACACCCTCTCTTAAGCATTTAACATTCATCAAACAATGATAAAAACGTTTAAAAAGATCAAAACGATTTTATGGCTGTGTGGGCATGCATGGGGGTTTTCTCATGGATTCCTTGCTAAAAAACTGACCTATCTAATTGACTTCTAGGGCATTGGCATCTTAGCCATCCTGTCCTAGAATGTTTTTTTCACAAAGAATCTTGTTTTCCATTGATTTTCAAAGAGGTCGATTTGGTTCTAATTGGGGAAACTTAGGGCTTCATATTTTAAAATGAATGATGCTATTAAAATGAATGTGAAACCATGTGTTTGAAATAGTGAGGGATGGACATCTACCTGGTCCGAACCGCGAACGAAACGATGAACCGTAGCTCTGGAAACAAACAAAACAAGGTCCACTTCGAAATGAGATTCTCCACTACTCCACAATCCTTGTGCAAAATGAAATGGTAAATGAATTTTCATTGTGTTTTTATTTATAAATTTTTCGTTTTTCACAAGGTATAGTCATTTTTGGGTTTCCCTAATGGTATAATAGCTTCACTAAACCCCTGGTTTGTAGTTCTGACATCGCAGGTTTCCCGGCAGTCCTGGTGGATTATTCACCTTGTCACACTTATGAGCATAGTCTTAGTTCGTTCTCGAGCTCGATAATATGAGAACGTAACCGGGTAAACTTTTATCTCTTTTTCGGACCCGTATGGATACGAACACACGAAAAAGGAACCCCCCTGGAGTCTACTTTAAACCCTTTTCAGACTCTCTAAATATGAAAAGATTTTCGAGTGACCTTGCTTCCTTTCACACTCGTTAAAAGGTCAGAAAGGGTGTCTTTCGAGCGATAGTTTAACCCTTTTTTCGGTCTCGTTAGAATACTGTACGAAAAAGGAACTGAGAGAGTTCTCTTTTACGCGTTTTTCCAAACTCTATAATCCCGAAAAACCTTCGAGTTTTCTGTCTTTGGACTTGTTAAAACACACATCGACAGGCCCATATGGGACCGAACCCTTACTTCTTCCAGTTCATTAAACAAAGGAAGAGGAAGTTACCGAAGGTAAGTTATATCGAGCATGTGTTATCCTCCTCGAGCTCATTAAATCAAAAAGAGGTACTCATCTATCTGGATGGGGGAAAAATTGAAAGGAGCAAGCCAAGCAGTCTCTTGAGAAAATCATCCAGCACTTCTTAGAGTCGCCCTTGAACACGACACTTTATCATTTGCACGTATCATAATCCGCTAAACCTCTACACTGAGCCAATCCTTTGAGTTCCTTTCACTCCTTTGGGTCACCCAACGCAAGTCACCGCATCCACTACATAAGTGGTTGTCCACGTCATGTTTTTTGTTGTGTCTCAGTGTTCAAGGGAAGTATCCGCCTCGAAAGTCAGCCACCCCAAATATCTTGCCTCAAAACCTGTGTCAGTCCATTTGCTCTACCAATTACATCTCCATGTCTGTTTCATGTCGTTGATAGGGGATACATCAAGGCCCTCCCTAGACGAGTCTATTCCTATCGACTTCAACACATTATCTGGGAATTAGACTTAGAAACTAGTTAGTACTTTGGGACCTGCATGCCTCAATGGCAGGCCTCCTCACATTCGACAGTAGGTTTACATCATTGACCTCTGATGGAATGATTCCATGGATGTTTGACCTCAGCTCATCTATTCACATTTGCTAGAATGTACTAGGGTACCTTGGGAATCATTGACATTAATGGTGATCTCCCTCGCACTTGTTAATGGTTCACAACATTGACCGGTAATCAAGTGGTGTCTGCCATGTTCGACATCATGACATCTATTCACATGGTTAGATTCGTACCATATTGGCATTGGTAAGAAGAACCTAGGTTGAGTGATCACTTTGATATATGCTTTTCCCAGGTTGCGAAGGTGTTTCTTTTGGACGAATGATACATACACTGTTACATAGATCCACTTTGTATTGGTCGTGGATATGTCTTATCATCTCGTAGATCCACTGTGTATTCTTCGTGGCTACGATTAGTCTGAGTCATCAGAGTATAGATCCACATTGTATCTTCGGTGGCTATAACTTTTTCATCAATACAATTATGGATCCGTAGTGTATTTTATGGCGGCCATATCTTGCAAGTCTTGATCACCCAAGCATAGGTATGCCTGCCTTGGGTTTTGAAACATGTCATGATATTTGTTGGATGTTTGTGTGCAGCTTCCGTCAGGTTCTCCAAGTCTGTACCCTTTCTTGAACGTCTACAAAGAATTTCAGTTATCAGTTTGCATATTCTAACTTCATTCTTTGGGGGGCATTCTGTTACACGTCAAATTTACTCAACTAGATAAGTGTTGCATATTCCTCTCAGTTGTCTTAAGTGTTGCATCTTCCTTACAACTTTCGCAAGTGTCGCAAACTATTCATAAATGTCGCAAATGTTGTTCAAGCATGCTTCCTTGGCGACGACACTACAGAGGTACTTAAAACATCTCATACACTGGGTTTGGAGAAGGAGAACTATTTAAATGAAGTCAAGGAACTCTTAACACCTGAAGAGAGCTTCTGATCAAAGGTTTTAGGGGAGAGCGCTCCCTTATATCAGCCTGGGAAGTGTTGGCGCTCCCCTATAAGGCTTCAGGGAGTGTTATAACTCTCCCCTGCCCCCTCTGAAGGAGCGCTACCCATCTTTAGGGCGCTGGCACTCCCCTAAATATTCTCAGGGAGCGCTACAGCGCTCTGATACCCCTTTTGAAGGAGCATTGCCTAATCTAAGGCAGTAGTTGGCTCGTTGAGAAGAATAAGGGGAGGATATTTCAAGATTAGGAGGAAGTTTCATTTGAATTCTTGGTTTCATCAAGAGATCCCTGATCTAAGGAGGAAGTTCCCCAACTTGTTCTAAAGATAACTCAAGAGGTTAAGCTCCTCTTAACCTATATAAGCAGGATCTATGATGGTGGAAAGGGGGAAGAATTGCTAGCATGAAACCTATGATCTCATAGGAAACACACAGTCAACCAAAGGAGAGTGATCAATGAAGTTGTTGTTATCTAGGTTGTGGATATTTCGAGCAAGGGTTAGACGAAGAGGACTTGACGAAGTTGTCGCATTCACATCTACGATTGTAAGTACTGTTGTCGTTATTCTCATCAATATGACACGCTTGGCTGTTTCTTTCTAGTTTGTGTCTAATGTTACATGAACATATCATTGATAGATAGATCTGTTTTCAAGCTAATATCAATAGAGTAGGAAGTGGTTGTATCTTGTTTGTCTACAGGACTCAGCGAGGAGCAAAATATTGGAGCGTGTAGGGAAAAATGTCGATAAAGAGGTACTTCTATTCTCCTTCCTTCTCATGTGCTATTTTGTATATATTTGAAAGGAAGTCAGTGTCCACGTTAAGCATTTTTTGTCTTGGAGTTAAGGTCAAGCTCTTTGAGGCAATCTACCTATCCACATGGAGATTTTCCTACAACAACATCAATTGGGTGATATGTCGGAGAAGCATACATCAACTGGATGCATGCCATAGATGATTACATAAAAGGCTCATTGAAAAGTGTAAAAGGGAGTTGGCCTCAAAGTTTGAAGTCAATAATATTGGCATGCTACAGAATGTCTCCATAGTTGAGGAGTGTTGAAGCTAGAAGCATCGGGTAGATATTCTCTGGAGTGATCATGCTAATTTGACCGAGGAGAATGGCCTAGGCACAGTCTTTTGGACTTGAGGTGATTTAGGTGCATAATTTGTCCCTCGTTGAGAGGGAGTGTTTATGTTTGGAAAACATTGGGAAGACATTCTCCCAAATTAATAATTAATAATATAATTATTTATTATTAATATATATAATAATAATAATAAATATTTATTATAATTATTAGAGACACATCCTTTCATGAATTTTCACCATATGTTCCTTTAGGTTCTTTATATATTAGTCACATTCATCATTGTAATATAAATCCAACACATCATCTCATATACAATATTATCTCATATAAAAATTTAACACCCCTAACATCACACATTCTCTCATATATCAATTGTGAGTAATTTAACTTACTTCATTTGTATCACACTCTCAACCTCTCTTCTTATTTGTCTCTCTCTCTCTCCATCTCACTCTCGACCTCACTCTATCCCTCTCACATTCTCACAAAATCTCTCTCATCCCTCCCACTTTGTCTTCCTCTCTCTCCCTCTCAACCTCACACATTCTCTCATATATCAATTGTGAGTATTAATTGAACGTACTTAATTTGTATGAATAATGTTCAAAAAATATTCTCATCAAAGAAATCATAGTGCAAAGCTACCAGCATTAAACCAAGAACTAGACTTAGTAGATTACATAGAGTACCTACACCTTGACCATGATGTACACATAGAGAGAGAGACAACAAGCATTGTCTTTTTCATTTTTTAACAACATTGCTAGAATGTGTCGTGGTATTCCCTACCACCTGTAATCTATATATGATATTCATTCCATCCATGACCTAAACCATGATCTATACTTAGGCCATGACCGATACCATGACCTATACCTAGGACATGACCTATACCATGCAATAGAAATACTATTTTTTTGTCTCCCATTCACCCTCTCCCCTTATCTCCCTCTCTCCCCTTATTCCGATGTCTCAATTCCACCACTCTGTTGATCTCAATCTCTTTCATTTTGATGTCCCGCATGCTCACTCAGTCTCTTCCATTTTCTCCCTCTTCCTCTCACTTTCTCCCCCAAGTACTTTTCCTCTCTCCCCCACTCTCCACCGCAAAAACCATATAGATAAGTTCAAATTACCAATATAGAAAATAATAATAAGCTTACTTG
>JZKD02S2283417.1:11000-41725 GCA_000966675.3 Picea glauca | reverse complement strand
ATATATTAAAAACTCGTAAGCATTGAGCCGTGTCTTTTTTGAGGAATTTCAAAGTGTTAAATATGAAAATATAATTTTTTTGATAAAATGACAAAATCAAAAAAATATTAATTATTACAAATTGTGATGTTCTCCAAATTACAACCTTCTATTTATAAATCATAATGACTTTCCAAATAATAAAACCTTAGTATAATAATATTAACTAATTAAACTACTATTCAATTTTAATGACTATATTCATAATTTGATTGATTAATACCATCGTCAAATGGAGTGAATTGTGTCATAACTCACACATGAAGAGTATCAACTTGTACTTTCTAAATCTAGTGAAGGATTTAAGGGCATTTAAGGGTCATTTTGTTGATATTTGTATTTGAAAGATAATTAGATATTGGGTGTTGTGAATCCTGACGATTACACCTATATAATGGTGACGAAAGTATCAAATTATGAGAGGAAGGTGGATAATTTGAATACTAGGAATACTTCTATAGATAAGTTAATATTGTTACAAATTCTACATTTGTTATTCTTGCAACACTGGTTATTTCAAAAAGGTCCATAGATACATTTCCTGAAGTTCATACTCCTTCAGTTAAGAGTGATTTTGAAGCAAGGGATAAAAATTTTAAGGCTCATGTAAGGAATGAACAACCCGTGTTGGAATTTCACCTCGTAGTTGAGAAAATATTGAACATAATTATGAATTATTTAATGGGGATTAAACACAATCTTCATGTTTTAAAATGTCCCAAATACCAAGATGAGGATAATAATTGAGTTGGAGGCATTAGTTCATCTGCCTCTAGGCATGATGTCTACATAATTAACCAATATGAGGAAATGGGTGATGCCTAAATAGACTCAGATAATTATATATTAGTCGTTTTAAGTTTAAGTACTGTGTCTGATAATGTGATTTAGACATATTTTGTAATTTTCATAATTCTAGGCTTTCAACCTAATACTTTATATATCTCATTTTTAATATAAATGACGTATAATGTTCCTCTAATGACTCATCTTTTATTTGACCAATCTGTGTTATGTTTATCTAAAGGATAATTACAAGAAATATTCATCTGAAAGATATGTTAGCAAGAAATTTTGTTTCTAATTTCTTGTTTTCAATGTACTTAAGCCAATGTGAAATTTGATATTTCCACTCATATATATTTTATACATACTACATTTCAGTTTTTGTAAGGAATTTTAAGTTTTGTTGATAAAGAAGAATTCGTAATAAGATTTTTTTTGCACAATAGAGTCTTTTATGACTGAAAATGAAGAACAAACCATGGTTTCCCTCATAACCCACCATTCAATCATTCGTCATAATGTTGAGCATTTTTTACATAAAAATTATCCTTTTTGGATGTAAATGCACTACTAAATAGGTTATAAATATTGGAATGATCTGATGTTGAAGATTGTTGAGGAATCAAGATGTTCTGGGAGATTTCTTGTAGTGGTCAATGTTACATTCATTGCTTTGATCCAATGTTTTCTCTGAGCGGTATTTCACCAATTTGGCTATATTTTTATTTGTTTTGAACAAATTTTCTTATTTTCATTGAAAATAAAAAACTTGAGGCATAATCTATTATTATAGTTATGCATACACTTATATTTTTCACCTAAATATAAACATTTTCCATGAACATATAATAGGATTTTTTTTTAAGTTTCCAAATCAATGATTGTGCATTCAAAAAAAATTGGGAATATTCAGTACATGTGATGAATAGTTAATAACATCTATTCTTCGGAAAAGCATGAAATTTCAATTGAAGTCATGTAATTTTATGTAGGAAAACAAAAAAAAATTAATACTTTACTTGTATTATTTTTTTTACTTCTTTTGACATCAAGGTCGTATACCATGTTGTATATTTGTGTGTAGAATTTTTTCCATGTATTTCAAAAGATATTTTCCATTTCTGTTTATTCTTCTTGTAAGTTTTTGTTAGTTATTGTCAAATATTCACATGTGACACTAATGGAATGATGTTGTTGCCAAATTTTAAAGCTAGGAACAAGAATTCAATTGGTTTTCACTTAAGATATATATATATATATATATATATAATTTGACCACCAAATAGTTTGATAAGTTATGACTTATGTGTTTTGAAAGAAGAAACATTGCTTTGATCTCTAAGTCTGATCACCCTACTTTTTTTCAATCTACCTTCTATTTTTAAGAGTAACTAAAGTTGTTATTAGAGCCTTGTTGGATGTATAATAAAGTGGCTCAAAATTGGCACTAGGGAGTGGATTTTACTCTGAAGTCAATTTGCACTCAAGTTTACATGAAATCCCAAATCCAAATGCCTGAAAGAAACCTCTCATGTTATAAATTTGCACTTTAAATGATATATAAAAATTTAATTACAATATATCTAGCTCCATATTACAAACTTTCCATGAATGTTTTAGCACAGGGAAGGTTGGGAGTGTATCTAAATGTTCTCACTTAGTACAGGTTCGAACTAGAGTGTTTTTACACAAAATATTCTATTATGATTATTAATGTTGAACTGACCTTGGTTTATCTCTCAACCCACCATCCTATGAATCATCAATATGTCATGAGTCTTTGTAAATATAAATCATCCCTTTTGGACTGTGAATGCAATACTTATTTTAAAAATAGTTTATACATATTAGAATGATCAATTTACAGCTTAAATCCTAAATTATTTATCCTTATCCAACTTTAGTCATGATATTTAATATAGCCAACTTTAACAATTTCGCACTTCGGTTTTACAATGCAATTGTTATATATTATGAACACCAGGTAGGTTTATGTCTCAAAATGTCAATATAAGTTTATAAACATGTGTGAAATCACAAACTTCAACTTATGCAAGATGAACCACCAAAGTTGACTCAAATTGGAGACTAGGGCATGCATTTGAGGCTGAGGTAGTTTTACTTCAAATTTACATGAAATCCCAATTCTAGGTGCATGAAAGAAACCTCTCCTATTATTCAATTGAACCTTAGATGCATAGGTAAATTTACCATTTATGTAAATCCATCTTCCAACTTATAAATCAACTTTTGGAGCTACAGAGAAGATTGGCCGTGCATTTTCATTTACTAACTTAGTATTGTTCATACCTTGCAAATTACATGGTAAAATTTTCCTCTTTTTCCCA
Source organism: Picea glauca (assembly GCA_000966675.3). NCBI lineage: Eukaryota > Viridiplantae > Streptophyta > Pinopsida > Pinales > Pinaceae > Picea > Picea glauca. Next base: position 38,552 of record JZKD02S2283417.1, on the reverse strand, counting down.
ACCACCCTTTTTAAACTTGCAATTGCAATATAAAAAACATGATCATGTATACTATGATAAACCACATCCCCAACAACTTGTGCAACTCAAATATAAGGTATAATATAACATTGTCTTACTTTTTACATACACTGTTTGTTTTTCTAGGGTTTTACTATGCATGTCTTGCCTATTTTTGCACATAAGAGTCTTTGTTGACTCTTAATGAAAAACTGACCTTGGTTTATCTCCTAACCAACCATCCTATGAATCGTCAAAATTCTATGAATCTTTGTGCATAGAAATCATCATTTTTTGGAGTGTAAATACATTACTAATTGTACATACATGCTATACATGTTGGAATGATAAATTTAAAAATTAAATCCTAAATTAATTATCCTTGGACAACATTTTGCAGGTCGTTTAATATATCCAACTTCAACAATTTATCACTTTGGTTTTACAATGCAATTTTTTTCATTATGCATAAATGGTAGGTTTATGTCTCAAAATTTCAGTCTACATTTATAGATAGGTGTGAAATCATAAACTACAAATTATGCAAGATGAACACCCAAAGTTGGCTCAAATTGGAGACTAGGGCCTGCATTTGAGGATGAGGCCATTTTCCCTTCAAATTTATATCAAATTCCAATTCTAGGTGCAAGAAAGAAACCTATCGTGTTCTTCAGTTGAACCTTAGATGCATAGGTAAATTTACCATATATGTAACTCCATATTAAAAATTATAAAATGAATTTTGGAGCTACATGGAAGCTTTGGGGTGGATTTTCATTTACTCACTTAGTACAATTTATACCTTTCAAATTATAAGGAAAGTTTTTCCTCTTTTTCACAACCACCCTTTTTAAACTTGCAATTGCAAAATAAACAACATGAGTATGTCTACTATGATAAACCACATTCCTAGCAACTTTCACAACTCAAATATAAGGTATAATACAACATTGGGTTACTTTTTACAAGCAATATTTGCATTTTTTCACATAAGAGTCTTTGATGTCTCTTAATAAAAAACTAACCTTGGTTTATCTCCTAACCCACCATCCCCCAAATCATCCAAACTACACAAGTCCTTGTGCATATAAATCATCCTTTTTTTTAGTGTACATGCACTACTAATTGTACAAACAAGTTATACATGTTGGAATGATCAATTTGGAAATTAAATCCTAAATTATTGATCCTTAGCCAACATTGGGAAGGCAATTTAATATATCCAACTTCAACAATTTGACACTTTGGTTTTAGAATGAAACTTTTATCCTTTATGCACACCAGGTAGGTTTATGTCTCAAAATGCCAATATGAGTTTACGGACATGTGTGAAATCAAAAAGTACAATTTATGCAAGATGAACCACCAAAACTGGCTCAAATTGCAGACTAGGGTGTGCATTTGAGGATAAGGCATTTTTCCCTTCAAATTTACATGAAATCCAAATTCTAGGTGCATGAAATCAACCTCTCATGTTCTTCATTTGAACCTTATAAGAACAGGTAAATTTATTATTTATGTAAATCCATCTTAAAACCTATAAAACAAATTTTTTAGCTATAGGGAAGCTTGGGCATGCATTTTCATTTACTCAATTAGTACAGTTTAAACCTTGCAAATTACAAGGAAAACATTTCCTCTTTTGCACGACCACCCTTTTTAAACTTGCAATTGAAAAATAAACAACATGTGCATGCATTCTATGATAAACCACATCCCAACAACTTTCACAACTTAATTCTAAGGTATAGTACAACATTGGGTTAGTTTTTACAGGTAGTTTTTCCATTTCTAGGATTTTACTATGCATCACTCGCCTATTTTTGCAAAGAATAGTCTTTGATTATTATTAATGAAAAAATGACCTTGGTTTATCTCCTAACCCACCATCATCTACTTAATCAAAATTTCATGAATCTTTGTGCACACAAATCATCCTTTTTGGAGTGTAAATGCACTAATAATAGTACAATAGGTTGTCCGTGTTCGAATGATGAATTTCAAATTAAATCCTAAATTATTGATCCTTATCCAACTTTGGTAAGACAATTTAATACATCCAACTTCAACAATTTGGCACTTTGGTTTTACAATGCAGCTTTTATCCTTTATGCACACCATGTAGGTTTATGTCTTAAAATTACAATATAAGTTTAAAGACATGTGTGAAATCACAAACTACAAATTATGCAAGATGAACCACCAAAGTTGGCTCAAATTGGAGACTAGGAAATGCATTTGACATTGAGGTAGTTTTCCCTTCTAATTTACATGAAATCTCAATTCTAGGTGAGTCAAAGAAACCTCGGTTGTTTTTGGCCCTTGGGTATGGAAGTAAGTGAAGATTACAGAAGAAAAGACAGAATGCGAACTATGCAGAAGACACAGTGACTAATACTAGGTCAAAGTGAGAAGAAGAGTAGAAAAGACGGTGCGAAGTAAGAGAAAGAAAGTTGTTGGACAAGGAGATCGAGGATGGACATATTAGCAAGGAAGACGGATCATGGACAACTCAGCAAGCAGAAAAATCCATTGTTGGATGCTTTGGAGCACCGCACGAGAAGGAAGGAAAGACAGGTTGGTGAAGCCTTGAAAACTTGAGTCAAGTTGACCTAGGGTTTTAGACACCTAGGGTTTTGGTATATAGGGTTTTGACACTTAGGTTTCAACCTAAGGATATCTGAGACATATTGTAATGTATAAATAAAGGTCTAAAGGACCTTGGGTGGGTTGGTGCTAAGTTGGTTGATATTTCATCGTTATTGTGAGATTGAGTGATTACTACTGTGTGAGAGAGAAGTGCTAGTGGGAGGGCCTTTTGTATTGTATAATCTTCAGCTGGGTGCGAAGATCAACCCTGCATCTGGGTACACAGGGAGGGAAAACAAAGAGAAAGAGATAAGATATACTAGATAAGAGCACATATAAGAACTTTATGCTTCCATATTAATATATTATAAATCATAGTTCTGTGGATATATCCCTAAGGAGAGGGTGAACCATGTACATCTTTATGTTGTGTTCTCTTGTTTATGGATATAATGTTATTGCATTATTGTGTTAGATATGATAGTTAGTTGTGCAAAGTAGATCTAATATGGAAATTGATATCTAGATGTTGTGTTGTTCTTGTATTTGATCCACTTTGTATTCCCTTGGTTTTATACATCTGTGTCTTGGAACCCCCCATAGCTACTTTAGGTGAGACTGCATCTTCCTCCCAGGTGTTGCTGAAAGGGATAGTATTTAGGACTTGTTTGTGCACTCTAGGAGCTGAACCGTGGGTCTGCTCTATGCCAACAAATGGTTTCGTTGTCGAGACCAGAATCTTCTTGAGGGAATGTCAAGGTGGTTTCCATCGAAAACAGAGATTCATAAGTGGATAGAGGATCAAGAAAAGAACTTCGCTGAAGCCCAACAAAAGAACCCTAATCTTAGTACAGAGGATTGGCTGGGAAGATATATTTTTACTGATATACACGAGATTTTCTTTGGAGGAATTCATCAGCAGTTATACGAGTGGCTAGTTAGGTTATCAGATACCCAGTTTGAGATCAGATATAGACCACTTTTGGTTTGGACGCTGACGTTGATCAAGAAGGTCATGAGAGTTTATAACATTGTGTCAAGAGTAGTAGATCACTGGTTCGATAGTACCATTGGAGGGTATATCACCGAGTTTGTTGTTGATAGAGTAGAGTCATATAGCCAAGATGAAAGGTATTTCTTTAAGGGACACAGAATAAAATTTCTACACCTTTTGAATTTGAAGATCAAGATGTTATTGCATGAGAAGAACATCTTGAAGATACAGTAGTTGGTCAGATTAGAAAAGGCTAATGTTCAAGAACTCGGATAGCGACAATGATACAGAGGTTGGACATACGTGCATTGGGAGGGAATTTAGAAAAGTACCTCTTGTGAACCTCTTTTAGAATACCTACATGGACGAGGGTTTCTACGGTGGAGAAGAGGCAAATCTGATAGACGAAGAGAATTTAGAATCTGCTAGGGTGGAGGAAGGGAAGGCTGAAGGACCTCGCCGGGGAGAGCCAGAAAATTCAGGAACCCCGCCGACTATTGAAGTAAGTATTATTATTCCTCTTGTTGTTTCAACAACATTAAGCAGTCAGAGTAATCAAAGTCACAAGAGATCTCTGATCACTGTCACTAGCAATCTCCCACACACTCAATCTGGAAACCTAGGAACTTGCAGGGATGATTTTAAGAATGGAAATTTATTTTAAAATTTAGAAACCTTGGCGAATCTTACTAATCCTTAGTATGCTAACTATAAATGATTGGAATTTTTTTGTAAAAATAATCAAATTTCTAATTATTTTATATAGTTTTTATAAAATTTTGGCGATTTTTAAGGTAAAATAATTTTATCCTATAGAATTTGGGCGAATCATTTTTAAAATAGAGAATCTCATTTTTGGAAAAACCATGGAAAATTAGCCCATGAGCGAAATTTAGCCCCTAAAATAATCCCTACTAGGAAGGCCTATGGCAGATGAGATGAGGCTACCCACCTTTAGAGGAGATGGATCTAAAGATCTTGATCAACACTAGTTTTTATGTGAATCTGTATGGGGTATTAAGAATATCACCGACAAAGTTGTTAAATGAGCTCAACTCAATACTACCCTAAGAGATTCTCCACTTAGATGATAGATGAAATTTGTCCAAGGAACTGCACCGAAACTGTTGAATTTCATTAAGACTGCGCTAATTACTCAATTCAAGAAACCTAAGTCATATTCACAATGCATTACAAAGATAAAATAAATCAAGCAGAGAATAGTTGAACCTGTGTGGGAATTTTGTCAGAGATTTAATACCTTGACAGGCCATTTATGTTTCCAAATCGCAGATGAGAAAAACAAGGAATGGTTCATTGCTTCCCTCTTACCACACATCATAGTTCCTCTGATGCAACATAAGATTTATTCACATGCTGAGGTGTTGGAGATCACCATGAAGTTAGAATAAGATCCTATGGGAGAATCTAGCTCAGGTATGAGTCAAATATTGATTCAACTAACTAGCTTATCTATACAGGTTGAAGATATGAAGAAAGACAAGGGAAAATATAAAAGAGAAGACATCTTGTGTATAATATTAAAATCAGAAGGCCATGACAAGGAACATTGTCCCTTATTTCATGAATACTTAGCCTCTGGAGCTCCGAGCCCTTTGAATAAGGTTACCCTAACCTGGTGCAAGGTATGTAGAAATTGACATCCCCCTGGTGAATGTTACTATCTACAAAAATATGTCTAGACACCCAGAAATATGTATTGCACATTCTATAAGTTAGTAGGACACGATGAAAGGGATTGTAGGGCTTACAACCTCATGCATGAAAGGTCAATGGATATATAAAAAATTCAAGGTGAAGTACAACAAGAAGGAAGAACGACGTAGTATACTTCCCCAGGAAGAGGAAACTTCAACCCTCGTTGTGGATTCAAAGGATGAGGAAGAGGAGGAGGTATGGGTCAAGGTCAAGGATAGATCATATGTTATAACTGCGCACAACCAGGACACTTAGCAAGGTACTTTCAGAACCATTGTAACACTTGTGGCTACTGCATCTCATTCGAACATGTTATCGAAGATTGTCTTGTGTTGCTAGACAAACTTCAGGAGAGATGATGACATGAGCATAAACTGCAAGTGAAATTGATATACATTGACCCTCGCAGAGATGACCCTAGAGTTGTTGTTATCACTAGAGGAGGCATTGTTACAGGAGAAGACATAGTGACACAAGGAAAGAATATATACAAATCAGGGGTCGAGAAAGCTACAGATAAGACACGAGTTTTTGATGCAAAGAAATCAAAACAAATATTTGAGGAGGAAAGAAAAGAATTTGGGAGAGACCAAGGTTCTTCATAGAAGACACAACCATAAGTAAGAGAATGTCGAATGCCTCTAGCATTCGACCAGTATACTCTTCCAAGAGAGGGAAAAGAGGTGAGCAAGCTCATGTAATTCTTATATACTTGTATTAAGTTGATTCAGGATGAAAGCATTGTACACGAGATACAAAATTTAATCAGACAGTACGAGTTAGGAAAGATATATCCCTTGTTGAATAGGGAAATACACCAAGTCTCTAAAAAGAGAAGGAAAAATAAAGAACTACACCTAAATGCTCAAATTGGAGAGTATGATATAGGCTATGTAGTCCTGGACTTCGGGTCCGAGGTCAATGTCATGACGAAGAAAACCTGGGAACTGATGGGAAAAATAGGTTGATATACTCCCCTATCAGGCTCAGGATGGATAATCAACAAGATGTAAACCCCTTTGGAAGACTAGAACATGTCCCAGTGGACATCAATGGAGTAAGGGCATTTCCAAACTTCGAGGTGATTAAGATAGTTGATGATAGTTGTCCTTACCCTGGGTGGTTAGGAATTGATTGGGCTTTCAATAATTCCACTGTGGTTGATTTAAAGAAAATAAGAATGGAATTTGAAGGAGATGGACTTAGGGTCATTGCACCTTTGGATCCTGACGAAGGTCACAGATACACAAAACCCATTAGGGAATAAGACCATGCATATGAACTAGAAAACATATACAAATTAACATCCAGACAACAGGATTACATTAATCCTATGGTGGATGGGAACCTAAGCTGGCAAAGGGACAACGCATGTTTATCAGATTCAGAAGAAGCACTGGAGAACTGGAAGAAAAAAATGTACGAAGTATCTACAAGGAGATGTGATACATTAACCAGAGAAGTCCGCTGGAAAGGCACAACAGTAAGTAACTTGCGCACCTTTGATGGTATAAATCATTTAGAAGCTTTCCTGTTGGAATTTGAAGAAATTGTAACAATACAACAAATATTTTTGGAAATGGATGAGGCCCTGAAAGAAACCCCAACAACATGGTGGGGGACATCACAAAAACAACATTATAGAATGGGTACAATGTCGCACTTTGATGACAACGCAGTTTTCAGAGCAAGTAGAAAGTTGCGAAGTTAGGTACATAGGTCAAATTTGTTTGAAGGACCATGTACGATGTTGCAAGGAAGCATGGAGAAACATTCCTCAAGAGCAGTGGGTGAACTACACCTCATAGTAGACTAGTACCTTCAAGAAGAACTATGCCTCATCACTGGAGATTGGGAAGGTATGACCCAGAACTTTGGCATCACCTTTTTGTTTGAAATCCAATATCCCAAAGTGGATCACGCATTATAGATCGTAAGACCTAAAGTATTTTAGGAGGCACCTAGCCTCCCTTTGGAACAAGAAGAGGAAAAATGGATTATGCCTCTCCAGAAATTGCAAGGCTGTTACAATATCAATGTTGACAAAGACGTAAAAATAGAAGGCCAAAGAGACATAGAAGGACTAGGAGTTGAACTACCTTTCATTGGACAGTCGATCAAGATTGATAAAAACAATACTGGAATGGAGAAAACACTGAATCTTGAAAATGTTGGATATTATTGGGAGGTTGCCACTATTGACAAGATTAGAGAGTTATTGCATGAATATTGGGACTTGTTTCCAACCAAGTTCACTGATATGAACGAAATCAAATGGCCCATGGGAGATATGAGGATCCCTTTGAAACCAGATGCAAGGCCAGGAAAATAGAGACCCTACAGATTGAACCCTAAATATACGAGAAAGTGAAGATTGAACTTGAAAGAAGGTTGGAAGCAGGAATCATAGAACATGTTCAAGATTCAGAGTGGATTAGCCCTATCGTGGTACAAGACAAGAAGACAAGAGAAATTAGGACCCGTGTAGATATCTGAAAGTTGAATGATTCTTGTTTGCATGACCCATTCCCTACACCCTTTACTGATGAAGTGTTAGATAATGTAGGAGGACAGGAGGTATATTCTTTTACATATAGATTTTCATGATACCATCGGATCCAGATTTCCAAGGAAGATCACCATAAGACCACATTTGCAATAGAACGAGGATCCTACTAGTATACAATGATTTCGTTTGGATTGAAGAATGCCCCAGTCATCTTTTCCAGGGTAGTGGTCGAAGTGTTCAAGGAGTTTTTACATAAATTCCTGGAAGCATATTTTGATGATTGGACTATTTTTCGCTTATTACAAAATCATATTGAATGTTTAAGACTAATGTTGGATATGTGGAGACAGTTTCAGATTTCCTTGAACTGGAAGAAGTGCATCTTATTCTCACCATTTGGAGTGTTGTTATGTCATATTGTGTGTAAATAGGGACTGCTAGTAGACCCATCTAATATTTCTATTATAGTTGATCTTCCCCCTCCTACTTCAGTCAAACAGTTGCGCATTGCGCTGGGAAACACTGGATATTAAATGAATTTCATTAAAGGCTATGCATAGATCACAGCACCCATGGAGAAGATTTTGAAGAAATACTGTCAGTTTGATTGGATAGAAGAATGCCAGCAGAGCTTCGACACATTGAAACAGAAAATGCTTACTATGCCTATTCTGGTTTTCCTAGATTGGAGAAAGAAATTTCACGTGCATGTCGATGCATCTTCTATTGCATTAGGAGTTGTGTTATCGCAACCAGGAACTGGATACATTGACCACCCATTATCCTTTTCTAGAAGGAAGCTATCAAGAACTGAAATTAATTACACCAACACTGAGAGAGAAGGGTTAGCCATTGTGTATGCATGCATAAGTTTCGCCACTACTTGTTGGGAGGAAACTCTAAAATGTGTATTGATCACTCTGTGCTGAAATACCTATTCAACAAGCCAATGTTGGGGGTGAGAATATGCATATGGATTTTTCTATTTCAAGAATATGATTTTGAGATTATGGTTAATCCACGAAGAGTGAACAAAGGTCTGGACCACTTGTTGAGGTTGGAACATGGAGAAGATCTTACTAGTTTGGAGGATACATTGTCGGATGCACAGTTGTTGGCCATTAGAAATATTGATGATCACTTCATGGAGATAGTTCAGTTCATGTCAACATGAATGACATTGAGTAAATATACAATCACCCAGAATAAACAACTAGTAGTGCATGCTGCCGAATTTTCACTTATAGATGAACAACTATACAATATGGGACCTAATGAGATATTGAGGAGGTGTGTTATGAAGGCAGAGAGACCACTGATCCTCACAGAATCTCATGAAGGCATCGCAGGAGGACACTACATAGATAAAGAAACAAGGCAGAAGGTTCTTAGAGTTGGCCTTTGGTGGAATACCTTACACAGAGATGCTAAGGACTATTACAAAGCCTATGATGTATGTCAACGAGTTGGGAAACCATCCAGAAGTGATGAAATACCTTTAGCACCGCAGATGACTCTACAAGCATTTGATAAATGTGCCATTGATTTCTTGGGACCTATAAACCCACCAAGGAAGCACAGAGGCGTGAGATACATAATCACTGCGACATAGTACTTGACCATATGGGTTGAATCAAGAGCAGTTAAGGACTGTAGTGAAACTACAGTTGCACGCTTCATATTTGATGACATCATAACCAGGTTTGGATGCCTAAAGATCCTTATGAGAAATCAAGGCACACATTTCATCAATAAGACCGTTGAATCCTTGACTGAGAAATTTTGTAGTGCATCATTAGAAGAGAAGAGCCTACCATCCATAAGAAAATGGGACAATTGAAGCATTCAATAAGATCTTGGAGACAATGCTGACAAAAATTTGCAGTGTGAATAGGGATGACTGGGATTGAAGAGTATCAACAGTACTATGGGCCTATAGAACCACTTGCAAGAATTTGACCATGCAGACTCCCTTTAAGTTGGTTTATAGTCTCAAAGCAGTTGTCCTGATGGAATATTTGGTTCCGAGATTAATAATCATCTCCTTTACATATATGGATGAAACTGGTGTTGTTCAAGAGAGGCTCACGCAACTGGTCGAACTAGAAGAAGACTGATTTACTGCAGGATTCCATTAGCAAGTACATAAGTAAAGAGAAAAGGCCTACCATGATAGATGCATCAAGAAGAAGGAATTTAAGCAAGGCAATTTGGTTCTTTTATATCATAGTAAGTTCATGAAGCATCCAGGAAAGTTCAGAATGCATTGGCTTAGGCCATATGAGGTTACCTACGTTACAAAAGGAGGAGTTGTGCAGTTGAAGTCTGTGAATGGAGAATGGAAGGAAGGTTTGGTGAATAAGAGTCAGTTGAAATTGTATTATGACAAGAAGCTTCCTCACAACTCTCATTAACAACATATGGAAAAGGGTCTAGGTACTAGGTGCAGTTGAAACTAGGTACCAGACACATAAAATACAGTCTGCAAAAGGAAGGGAGGGATAGAGAAGAAAGTACAGACTACTCCACGCAGCCTGAAGTCAAAGAAAATCAGAAGTGTCAGATCTGAAGTTCCTCGAGACGAGTCAAAGGTGAGTTTTGGGGTCCTATTGGCCCTTGGGTGTGGAAGTAAGTGAATATTAAGGAAGAAAAGATGGAATTTGAACTATGCAAAAGACACAGTGATTGATATTGGGTCGAAGTGAGAAGAAGAGAATAAAAGATGGTGCGAAGTAAGAGAAAGAAATTCGTTGGATGAGGAGATCGAGGATGGACAAATAAACAAGGAAGATGGATCCTGGACAAATCAACAAGTAGAAAAAGCCATCGTTGGATGCTTTGGAGCACTTCCTAAGAAGGAAGGAAAGACGGGCTAGTGAAGCCTTGAAAACGAGGACCAAGTTCACCTAGGGTTTTAGATACCTAGGGTTTTGGTATCTAGGGTTTTGACACTTAGGTTTCAACCTAAGGATATCTGATTGCTATTGTAATGTATAAATAAAGGTCTAAAGGACCTGGGATGGGTTGGTGCTAACTTGGTTGAGAGTTCATCGTTATTGTGAGATTGACTAATTACTACTATGTGAGAGAGAAGTGATGTGCAAGGGTCTTCTACATTATAAGATCTTCAATTGGGTGCAAAGATCAACCCTACAGTTAGGTGCATAGGGAGAGAAAACAGAGATAAAGAGAGAAGATTTGTTAGCTCAGAGCACAGATAAGAAATGTATGCTTCCATCTTAATATATTATAAAGCACAGTTATGTGGACGTATCCCTAGGGAGAGGGTGAACCACGCACATCGTTGTGTTGTGTGTGACTGATGTTGTGTTCTCTTGTTTATGGATATATTGTTATTGTGTTATTGTGTTAGATATGATAGTTAGTTGTGTGAAGTAGATCTAAGATGGAAATTGATATCTATATGTTGTGTTGTTCTTGTATTCGATCCACTTTGTATTCCCTTGGTTGTAGACATTTGTGTCCTGCAACCCCCCATAGTTACCTCTAGTGAGACTGCATCTGCCTCACAGGTGTTGCTGAAAGGCCTTGTAGTTAGGGCTTGTTGGTGCGCTCTAGGAGATGAACCATGGGTCTTCCCCTGTGCCAAAAATTGTTTTTCAATTGAGCTTTAGATGCATATGTAAATTTACCATTTATGTAACTCCATCTTAAAACTTATAAAACAAATTTTGGAGCTGCAGGGAATATTAAGCATGCATTTTCATTTACTCAGTACAGTTTAAACCTTGAAAATTACAAGGAAAACTTTGCCTCTTTTATACAACAACCCTTTCTAAACTTGAAATTTAAAAATAAACAACATATGCATGTCTACTGTGATAAAACCCATCCCCACACACTTGCACCAATCAAATATAAGGTATAATACACCATTGGGTTACTTTTTACAAACATTTTTTTCATTTCTAGGGTTTTACTATGCATCTCTTTCCTATGTTTTCATAGAATACTCTTTGATGACTCTTAATGAAAAACAAACCTTGGTTTATATTCTAACGCACCATCCTATGTTTCATCAAAATGACATGAATCGTTGTGCATATAAATAATCCTTTTTGGAGTGTAAATGCACTACTAATTGTACAATCATGGTATACATGTCGGAATGATCAATTTACAAATTAAATCCTAAATTATTTATCCTTATCCAACTTTGGGCATGCAGTTTAATATATCCAACTTCAACAATTTGGTGTTTTAGTTTTACAATGCAATTTTTATCTTTTATGCACACCGGGTAGGTTTATGTCTCAAAATGCCAATATAAGTTTATATACAAGTGTGAAATCACAAACTACAACTTATGAAAGATGAACCACCAAATTTGTCTCAAATTGGAGACTAGGGCATGCATTTGAGGCTGAAGAAGCTTTCCCTTCAAATTTATATGAAATTGCAATTCTAGGTGTATGTAAGCAACCTCTCTTGTTTTATTCAATTGAAACTTATATGCATAGGTAAATTTACCATTTATATAAATCCATCTTAAATATTATAAAATAACTTTTGGAGCTACAAAGAAGTCTGGGTGTGTATTTTCATATAATCACTTAATACAATTTAAACCTTGCAAATTACAACGAAAACTTTACCTCTTTTTCACAACCACCCTTTTTAAACTTCCAATTGCAAAATAAAAAACTTGATCAAGTCTACTATGATAAACCACGTCCCCAACAACTTGTAAAACTCAAATCTAAGGTATCATGAACATTGAGTTACTTTTTACAAACAATTTTTTCATGTCTAGGGTTAATTTTTGCATATCTTGCCTATTTTTTCCACATAAGATACTTTGATGACTTTTAATGAAAAGGTGGCCTTGGCTTATCTCCTAACCCACCATCCTATGTTTCATCAAAATTCCATGAATGTTTGTGCTTATAAATCATCCACTTTGGAGTGTAAATGCGCTACAAATTGTACAAACAGGTTGTACATGATGGAATGATCAATTTACAAATTAAATCCTAAATTATTGATCCTTAGCCAACTTTGCGCAGATAGTTTAATATATCCAACTTCAACGCTTTGGCACTTTGGTTTTACAATGCAATTTTTATCCTTTATGCACATCAGGTAGGTTATGTCTCAAAATGCCACTATAAGTTTATACACAGATGTGAAATAACAAACTACGACTTATGCAATATGAACCACTAAAATTGGCTCAAATTTGAGACTAGGGAACACATTTGAGGCCAAGGGAGTTTTCGCTTCGAATTTATATGAAATCCCAATTATAGGTTCATGAAAATAACCTTTGTTGTTATTCAATTGAACCTTAGATGCATAGGTAAATTTACCATTTATGTAACTCCATCTTAAAACTTATAAAACAACGTTTGGATCTACATGGAATCTTGGGTGTGCATTTTCATTTACTCACTTAGTATAGTCTAAACCTTGCAATTTACAAGGAAATCTTTCACTCTTTTGCACAACCTCCCTTTTTAAACTTGCAATTGAAATATAAACAACATAACTAGGTCTACTATGATAAACCACATCCCCAGTAACTTGCACAACTCAAATCCAAGGTATAATACAACATTTCGTTACTTTTTACAAACATTTTTTGCATTTCTAGGGTTTTACTATGCATCTCTTGACTATTTTTGCAAAGAAGAGTATTTGATGTCCCTTAATACAAAACTGGCATTGGTTTATCTCCTAACCCACCATCCTCTGTTGGAATATTCACCAATACTTAGGGGGGGGGGTGAATCAATATTGATCACTTTTTGTCACTTTTAATCAAAACATGTAATTTATCAATGATTCCATTCAATAATGATTGCATTTAACAAATCATAAACATATAGCCATAAACAATGAATCACATCATAACAACATATACACAGTCCACCAGAATTTTATATGGAAACCCAAATGAGAGAAAACCATAAAATTATTTCTTATATATCAAACGATTACATTCATAGGAAGCACCAACTTTCAAATTCTCTAGCACCAACTAGAATGAGGCTCCAACCCCCTGTTTACAGGTTCCAACCTTAAGGAAGCTGCAAATCCCTAGATTCTCTAGTTATAACAAGAAGTAGGCTCTAACCCCATGATTTACAGGCTCCAACCTAAGGGAATCTCCAACTTCTTTTATTTTTCGACTCCAACCGGAAGGAGGCTACAACCCCATTTCCTTGCCTCTTTCTTCCTCCCTAAAATATAAATGTAGACTCAACTTGTCACTTCCATTTTCCTTGCCATTGATATTAAACTTGTCACTATAACTATCATTGATACTGATACTAATACATTATCATTGATACTAATACATTATCATAATTGAAGTAGATCCATTCACATCACCAAGAGAATCTCTCAAAACATATTCCCACCATCACCAAGATGTGCAATAAATTTTGTGCCAAAATGCCTCAATCAAGTTCCATAGCATTCATCATGTACCAAAAATATATCTCAAATCATATGTACAACATCACCAACATATGTCTCTAGCTATGTGCCAAAGACTCTCCAAGATATGACTCAAACATATACAATAACATCAAGATGTAACCTTTAAAACAAATATAAATACATACCTTTAATCATGTGGAAATATGATATATAAGATCGCAGACATGCATACCTTCCTCAAACTTTTCATCAAGAGAGAAACATCTTCATTGACCTTTCGTTCATCCTCGTTGGACAAAACAGGGCATCTGGCAGTACCTCACTTGGCGATTGTTGTGCAACCAATGAGGGCCTCACAGGACATCCTACACTTGAAAAATGAGAGCATGCTCAATTATGGTATTCATAAATCTTTATCCTTTTGCAGCTCTGAAAATTTCACCCTTTTCTTAGACTCACTAATAGATCACATCCTTGCTTGCTGAATTGACAAAATGAGAGCCTCTTTGATGTGTATTTATACTTTTTCAAGTACCTCGATTTCCTAACTCTAGGGATGACCTGTAACTTATTGTTTGCAACATGTTTTATACTTTTCCTTAATTTTGGGACAGACTTGTAATTTATTATACATAGATCGGGGGCTTCTTGACCATACCTCGAGGATTCATCTTTAATAGAGAATCGTTTATCAACCATGAGGAACTATGTGATGTACCACCTACCATTGGAAATGAAATGATGAGGAATATCCATCTATGAGGATTTTAATTGTATTTTCAATCTCCTTCATCCTCTTTTTCCTCAAACACTTTAGGTCTTCATGACAACACCTTTGGGGATTCCTTGTAGACTTCTTCAAAGTGTCTTTCTGTGAGGGCCATGCTTAAAGCTACACCATAAAGGGACCACTTCAAATATACCTATTACTTATAGAGGATTCTAGACTTCTTATATAGTTGACATCACCCATTACTTCTAGGGGCTTCTGGGGCTTATGGGCTTCTTCTAGGGTTGACATCAATGGCAACTAACTTTCCAACATCCTCTGTTTCATCAAAATGCCATGAATATGTGTGCATAGAAATCATCCTTTTTGGAGTTTAAATGCACTATTAATTGTACAAATAGGTTATAAATGTTCGAATGATCAATTTACAAATTAAATCCTAAATTATTGATCCTTATGCAACTTTGGGCATGCAGTTTAATATATCCAACTTTAAGAATTTGGCACTTTGGTTTTATAATGCAATTTTTATCCTGTATGCACACTAGGTAGTTTTATGTTTTAAAATGCCAATATAAGTTTAGATATAGGTGTAAAATCACAAACTATAGCTTATAGAAGATGAACCACCAAATTTAACTCAAATTGGAGACTCGAGAGTGAATTTGAGGTTGAGGTAATTTTCCCTTCAAATTTACATGAAATGGAAACTATAGGTGCATGAAAGCAACCTATCAACCTATCATGTTCTTCAATTGAACTTTATATGCATAGGTAAATTTACCATTTGTGTAACCCCATATTAAAACTTATAAAACAAATTTTGGAGCTACACGGAAGCTTAGGCATGCATTTTCATTTACTCAATACAATTTATACCTTGCAAATTACAGGCCAAACTTTGCCTCTTTTGCACAACCTCCCATTTAAAAAAATCAATTTAAAAATAAACAACATGACTAGGTCTACTATGATAAACAACACCCCCAAGAACTTTCACAACTCAAATCTAAGGTATAATACAACTGCAGGTTTGGGAAAAAACAATACAGAAGAACTCTATGCCATCTTGATCCGAATTAAGGTTGTAGTGGGTAGGAAGGTTAAGAGGCTATAGGTATTTCATGACTCCAAACTTATGATGTATTGGGAAAATGGTAAAAGTAACATTTCTAACTTAGATATGGGGCCTATGGAAAATAAAATATATTTTGAAGACGTGTCATTCGATCATGTATATTGAGAATTCAACCACAAAGTTGATGAGTTATCATAGGAAGCACTCATTTTGGATGAAGTGGTTTTGCTCGTTCATGATATTAAGGAACATACTCCTACATATTTGATACTCTTACATATTTTCTGATAAATGGAGTTTTGGTCTTGTTTTAATTTTTTCTTATGTAAAGTTAGAGAAAGTTTGCCCCATGGTTTGTCTCAACATCAATACAAACCTGCAGAAATATTTCTTTAAAGAGTGACCTGTATAAGGATGATTGTAAGAGTCAAATTCATTAGCATGGGATATAGTCTTATATGATAGAGGCAGTATATAAAGGAAATCATTGCTAACGTTAAAATTAGAAGGGATCTCATCAATGTGTATATCATTTCCACAAGAAACATATTTACAATGATTTTTGTCTCATAAAAAAGTCCTGAAATAAAAATATTTCTTCTAGGTATATTTAGACATTATTAAAGAGATGAATTATAGATCACTTAAATATTGCAGGTAATCACTAAATATCACAATAAGCATCACATATAAGACAAGTATGAGTCAAAAAAATTAACGATATTCCATTAATTCCTCATAAATACAGAAGGATCCTTACATGACAAACATCACTGATACAATCTCCATTATAAAACTGAGCAAATTGTAATACAAATTACACAACTTTCTCCTCTAAGAAGATTCCTCTTAAGGAATCTCTAACAAGCCTATCCTTTGTTATCTCTCTACTTACAACCTTATATGTTATGTTCCCCATGGGGACCACCGTAACCCATATTTCTCTCACACAGGTGGATCGTAACTAACTTTACATGTATTCACAGGTCCTCCAACCAATTGTTACAACCTTATATATTATGTTCCCCATGGGAACCACCGTGACCCATAGATTTCTTACATAAGTGGATCATAAATAAATCTACATGTATTCATAGGTCCTTGAGCTAGATGTTACAACTTTGAGGTGATCCTTAGTACTCAAGGCACATTTTGCCTTGTTGTATCCAGTCATCTATTGAAATTGATAATCAAAAGGGTGTTTTAACGAGACAACAACTTCACACTGTGGGTGATTACTGAAGAATATTACAATGCCAATGGGTTCCAAAATTGGTAGTGCACTGAAGGGTCTAATGGAAAATATAGGATGCACTATGAATATGGAAGGTGTACCACTAAGAGGGAATAGAGCACGAGAAGTATTGGGGATGAGCTTGAGGAAAAATACTATGGTGGGTATGGATAGGATTGATTCCAAAAAGGTATATCTTTACCAATTGTTATGGTCTTGCTCTTGAGAAACTATAGGATTGATTCCAAAAAGGTATATGTTTACCAATTGTTATGGTCTTTCTCTTGAGAAACTACCTTTTTATCTTATACCTAGGTCAAGCACCTTCAACACCCATTTGGCCCGACCAACCTAGAGATATTGCTTCTTGCAAAATATTTTTTCTCGTCTCCTTGTACTGTCACATTCCATTGAAACAGTATGCATCATTGATTTTTCCCCTCAAGATGTGATCCATTTGCTTTGGTCCTTGCAGTTCTACTGGAGACTACCCTGTTCTCTGTCTTGTGGCCTCATAGATTGTCGACGTTGATCAAGAGTGATTTTTCTTTATTGGTGGCACCATATGCATATGGGTGAAGGATTGTGTCCTTTGGGACAAACACTTGAATCCTTCCCAATTTCCCCCCATGGTGGTGTAGTCTAAATGTCATACGTTTAATTGGCATTTTTCACATGAATGTGATGATCTAAATCTAGGAAAAATCACAATTTTGATGTTGTTTAACTTGCATTTCTGAATGCATAAACAAATTTATCATTCTTAGAAACCCTTGGGGCACTCGGATTACACAGACTTAACCACTCAACGGGATACTTATTATGCCATGTACTATTGTCCCTTTATTATACAAAGGGTAACTTCGGGACATGGAAGTATCGGTCAGGACGAGCCATCATATGACTTCATAGGTCACATTAACTATCATCTGACTTGACATTTTCTCATAGACTATTTGGTAGCACAACTGATCTGGTTCAGGTATTGTCCAACCTTCCCACATCATGAAAAATTCTAATCTGTACTATGTTCATCCATTGATAAATGTACTTACCAATCATATCTCTTGTCCATTCATGTTTAACTGACGTCTGGAGGTAGAGTGGGTATAATTAGGCTACGACAAACATTTTTAGACCCCATAACAAGCATAATTGGTGTATTGATCGAGACAATGCAGGAATAATTAGATCGATTTGAAACTTTTTGGCCCTCATAACATGCATAATTGACATATATGTAGAGACAATGCAGGCATAATAAGTCCATGACAAAAAAATTTGTCCCCCTTTCTAGCATAACTAATTCCCAATTAGGTGCCAAACATACCTATGAAAAATAAATTGCTGACATGGAAACGCCACGCAGGTGACAAAAAAGAAGGCCATGAGGCAATGGTGGTCATGATGGTTATGTATTCATTCTTGAGTTTTTTTAATACAAGTCGTAAATCCAACAAATACTACACTATGTCATACGTAAGACGAAAGTTGAGAGAACAAGAAAAAAATATAATGAAAATTTGAGAATTAATAGGTAAGGTCTGACGGTAAGGTGAATTTTTTCCATAATGTTGGAAAACCCCTTCAGACTTCAACACCATATGTAGTAGTGACAACTCGACTATGCGCTACCATGTTCCAATGAATATCCTTGCATATTACTTTCTATCACTGAGTTTTCCTGAAGAATCATGTATCCTATAGGAAATATTGTATCCATCACTCTATCGATGTTGCATGAACCTATATCCCATAACATTCCAAGGTCTGTAATGTACTTATCCACCTAATCCATGGATGTATATACTTCATTGCAGCCTAGTCCGCAAGAGGTGTGTTCAGTTATCTCCTCCATAGCTAATCCTTGAGCCTTTAGTGGAATCGCCAACATAGGCGACTCATGATGTTCACAATGAAAAATGAGCACATGGTGAAGGACCTCTACATCAAACCTATCCTCAAGAACCTTCAACTTTGAATTTTCATCATGCGAAATCGTCACAAGTGGCTACTCCCTC
Source organism: Picea glauca (assembly GCA_000966675.3). Taxonomy (NCBI): domain Eukaryota; kingdom Viridiplantae; phylum Streptophyta; class Pinopsida; order Pinales; family Pinaceae; genus Picea; species Picea glauca. Next base: position 19,273 of record JZKD02S2283417.1, on the reverse strand, counting down.
GAACCATGAGTGGAAATCATGCCCTCATGTGTCATGGTTTTCCAAGATGATGGAGTCTCTATTGTTTTCAATGAAGGGTGTGCCAAGCACAGCTGGTGAAAAATATCCTCAACCTCGCTTTCCTTGTCTTCAACAAACTTAAGAGAAAGGTCCTTACCCATGAACAACTGCAAGTAATGAGATTTCATCTACTCTAGTGCTTCTTTTGTGATGTTCCATTGGGTACTAGTGAATCCATCTATGATTCCCCTTTTCCTCTCCTCCAATTGAGTTTTCCACATAAGGTATTCAATAAACTTATGAGCACCATCTGCCCTCGTCAATACTTGTACAATATGCACTTCCTTGACTAATAATTGGTCCTCCAAATATTTCAATGCTAAGGGTCTTTATTTAATTTCAGCATCATGTTGAGGTACAATCAGGTCCTCATAATCATCAACATAATAAAGGAGATATGGTTTTGAATCCTTATCATGTGTAGGTGTTATAATGCTTGAACTACCTGCATCATAAGCATCATACACATTAAATGATTGGAACATTTCCTCATAGTCATCATAGGATGTTGCATCCTCATATTTTGTTAATTCATCGGAGGTATACCCATCCAACACACTAGTGTCATCAACCTCATCAGTTAGCTCTGATGATACACCATAGGATCTTGTTTGGTATTCCTTTATGCACACATTCTCTACATGATCCCCCATCTGTCTTTCATGCTCATCCTTATTTAATTTCATTCCTATTCCTGTCAAGTAATCCTTATCTAGAATCTTGGGCTAGCTTCCATACTTGAGGGTGTAATATCCTCAAAAGGGAAAAGCTCCATGAATTTCGTCACTCAATGCTAGATACTCCCAATAGTAAGGCCTATATCTCATTTTTTTACCTCCTTCAAAATTTCAGTCAAACGTTTTAGATTTATCTTCTTAAGTCATTGCATCATGGTCGTTAGAAAGACATATTAATTTCATAGTTTTTATCTAATACAAATTAGTAATGGCCTAGGAACTACTTGTACACTTTCTTCTCACCAATGTAGAAATATGCAAATTTTTCTGAGTGTTGAATTTCAACAAACACTTAAGATGTAGGCGTCTTTTTACTCCAACTATATTGTTGTTGTCATTTTCTTCATGAATTTTTGTGGCTCAAGTACTTTAACAAACAATTTGGGATCTTTCCCAAATCCATAAGATACAAGAAAGACAGATCACAAAATCATAAGTGATACAACCCACATATAACTCACAAAATATCTTGAATCTTTGGCGCTTGAATGAAATAGCCTCGCTAGAAACATAGAATGTGTTTGGGGAACTATACGTACTTGAAAACCCTGTACTACTCCAAATATGATATATATATATTCTATAATTTCTGATGTAAGATATTAATCAGATCCCTGGGAGAAAAAGTATCCCTTTCACAACATCAATCGGCCCAACCAGTGAATAATTTGTCCGAAAAAGTAAATGGCATCCACTGCAACATTAATATGGACTCATTCGCTGAGAATTCAACACTTGGACAAATGAATTCATCCTGCATGCTATAATTGGCTTCTAGATACTGAACACAAAACCTCTCAAACAAAATTGATCTCGTACTTGTAGAACTCACTCAATAAAAGAGTTCAACCATCAATAGCAAGGAAGTCGTCTCAAAATGATGAAACTTGACCTATGTAGTAAGTAAATTCACCCATAGATGAAGAAACACATTAAACATAAGGAGTATGTGCTCTATTATGAAGATTCCACCCAACTAGTATACAACTCGCCCCAACAATGAAAGAATGTCCCAACAGCGATAAATTCGTCCCGAAGAAAAAAGAAATCAGCCGTCTCCAAGGAACTCGACCCCTAACAATGAAGATCGGCTCTAAAAACAAGGAAATCGATCTAGGAAATAGAAATTGGGATATCTAGTAGAAAAATGACCCCTTCTCCCATGCAAATTTTGGTCTTCATGATTAAGATTTGTTCTGGTGCTATTGTAACTTGGTTCTCACATCATATTTCAGTCATCTTATTAAGGACTTAGCCACTGGAATAATAAATTCGGCCCGTACTTAGGAGTTCCACCTAGCACCAAAAAATCGGCCCAATCAATCTTAGACTCAACCCATATGATAACCTTGGCCTTCTCACAATATAACTCAGACTTAATTCCAACAAAACAATCCTGTCAATGTCAACTTGTCCTGCACAAGTAGTTATTATTCCCACAAACTCCAACTATTGGATATAGTTATTAAGTCGATAAGATCCAATGAAGAGATACTCATAGGATAGAAATATCACCATCTTTGATACCACTATAATATTCCCAGCTAGGCTAGGCTAGGATATCAAGATATTTGTCAAATTATGCTCTAAACATTGACACATTTTTACAAACATTTTGCATTCATAAAATACTTTTGTCAAACACATTGCAAATATTGCTAGTACACATGAAATGAAAAGGTCATCATGGAATTTTATTTATGAATGGAATCCAAAACAAAACAATTCTCTAATGGATGCTAAAAAAGTTGCATTACATCAATGAAAATCACACAATAACAAGCCAAAACCTGAATGGTTCCATGACCTCCTCAACAGATTAAGCTTCCTCCTACAAAGTGCATAATGGATAACTCCAAACCTCCAAAACCTATTGAATATGATTCCAAACCACAATGTGAATCTCAAGTAAATATCATGGATGTATCCTCCTCTTTTGTCTAGCAATAATGGATCTTTCACCACCGAAACCAAAATACAATGGAAGGGTTTTTCCAAAACCCTAATGAAAAACCTTGACTCCAATACCACTCCAAAGAGATCAATGCAAAAACATAATGCAAAGTAAGTGCTACCCCTCCTTTTATCCTTCTTCCTTTTATCCTTCATCCATTCCTTCTAGAACTTTCCCCTTTTCGACTAAATAAAATGTGACGCTTATTCCCCTTTTACACTCACTTTAAGATTAAAAGTTACTTTTGATAATGTTTAAGTAACTAATTAATCTAAAATTACTTTATTTCCTTAATGTCACTATAAAAATATAACATCTCCTAACTAAGTGACATTAAATAACCCCTTTGAATCCCTTTTCCTTCATTGACAAGCCACAAAAGTCATTTCCACTACAGAAAGATGGAATCCCCATGGCACTCCATCCCCGAAAGTAGATTGAATGTTAATGGGATGGGAGCTTGAGTTGAGAGGGGTTCTGAACCCGAGGTTGGATGTATACTCAGGATGGATCATTTGAAAAAATCATCTTTGTGCATGTAGGTGTTGGAAGCCAACCTATTTACCACAATGAAGATGTTAATTTCATTAATTCTTCGTACTCCAGTCTCATTCCTCCATCCACCTAATGTGCCTAAGAAAATCCTAATGCGATTAGAGCATCTTTGTGGTGACAAATAATTCTTGCAGAGGCAGAGAGGAAACCTTATCTTTAAAATAGTGTTTGCTAGGGACCACTCGGCACATCTGCTTCACAGGGAGGAAGACATACGTTCATTCGCTCAAAATTATAGTCCAGCTCGAAGAAGGTTTGTCTGGGCCATGATTGATCCACGTCGTGGAGCTGGAACGCGACCTGAGACATTGACCCGTCAGAAACAACTAACAAGAAGGGTCCAACAATATGCTTACGAGGTTGTCCTGAATTTCCAGGCTACCACCCAGTCATGCTTTCATGCACACCTAGATGATTTTGAAAGGGAAGTTCAGTTGGAAATAACCATGACCATTTATAAGGAGGTGGTAGAATCCACCCTCAATTGGGTTCTAGATGTAGGAATCACTCGCCCTTGAGAGACAAAATATTGGAAAACAATGGAACTGTATTGGAACATTAAGACACTCCTGGGCCAAATGTTGCAGACCGGAGATGATTCTCGAAACACCATTGAGTTGCATAGACCGGAGATGATTCTCCAAACACCATTCAGTTGCATCTCGATGGCCTACACCTGCTTCTCAGGGAGGTTCTCTCTTGTCTTCCATCCTCTATCACATTCATGACTCCTTCCTCCCCAAAGAACACGACACAATTTTCACCTGATCCACCTTAGGATCACACTCGACCTCCTTGAGCCTCTTAAATTGTAGGTACCTTTGTTTAATTTTTGAATCAATAGCATAAAAAGAGAGAGTAATTGATTCACCTCATCCGTCCAACTATTCTATTACACTCTTTTTCTAGGTTTAAAGTCTCTTTCTAAAAATATCTTGTAAACAATATAGAATAAAGGACTCTTCCTTTGCTACTGGTTTGATTTCCCTAGTAACATGCTAGTAGAAAATATTTTTTTTTATAAATATTACTCTCTTAGTAAATATAATTTATAATTTTGATTGTGTTCTTAAAAAAAAATACGAAACATTCCCATTACTTAAAAAAATTAAGGACATTTTTAAATTTTTTAAACTAAATTGGTGTGGAAATTTATTATCTAAATAACATTCTTATTAGTCCCTAGTCCCTTCCTCCAAAACCTCGCGGTGCACTCTATTACATTAAGCGGTGTTTTAATAAAACAATGTATTATTTGTTTTTCATTATCCTTTATTTTTTTATTCATTGGCAAATTTAAAATTTGGACGACACTTATATATCTGGTTTGTTTTCATTCTTTTTTCTAATTTTCAATCATTTAAAATGAATTTAAAAATATATAATTATAATTGGTCTCATTTTTATATTTGTGACAGACTTTCACATTAGTCAAAGCCTCACTGCACTCGAAGGTGTTTCACTGCACTAGAAGCCTCTACATCCAGATGACAACACTCCATTGTGCATGTATTGCTCCACTTGGATGTGTTTTCTCGCCCTGAAACACCCTCTACCTATTAGTGGCCTCCCTTCTTTCTTATCTTCAACTGTAGGCGGTAGTATGGAGTTATTGGTAGCTAGTATATTTAATGCCCCGCAACGTAAATGACCACACCTTATCTTTCTATCCCGTCTTCTCTTGCAGCAAGGGCGAATAGGTCGGTTAGGATGTTGGAAGGTAACATTGAACTCACTTCTTTCTAGGATGATGTATAATAGAAACATAGCCAACCATTGAAGTCTAAAAATCCATGGAATACACTAAGATATGGAGATGAGATATGGAGAAGTTGTAGCCATGAATTTACCACACTGATCAATAATAGCACACTGATCAATAATAGCACAGGATTGAAGGTAACTGCATATTCCCCGCTTTTCTCATAATTTCCTCTAATATTATTGTTCGAGTTCTTGGGACCAAGCATAATTGGAATTCTTTGTTTATACTCAATAAGACTGCAACCCAATGCTTGTGATATTACTCTTTCCTACATAGTTTGTACATGCAACAAAAACATAATACATAAATAAATAAGCTGAGTATATAAATCTCGGAAGTTAAAAACTAAACCCCAAAAGAAAATACTCATAGACAACAGTGAGTTCGATGAACAACATTGAATGCATCTATCCATATTGAGTACCACAGCTTTTCAATAAAATAATTGTTGAAGCTATATGTGATTTTAATAGTTAAGTGTAATTTTAATAGTTAAGTGTGTAAATTACTTCAGATAGACCTTTTTATCCTTCAAACTGTTAAAAATGATCATTTGATTAGAGAAGAATGCTATAATATAAGGGGAACCAAATGAATAACCAGAGTCAAGAGATGAATATGTTATATTCTCAAGGAAACAAATGTAATTAGAGAATTTGAAGAATCATGAACTTACACAACTAGGACTTAAAGTAGAGAAAGACATTCTTATACTATTTTGGTCATACAAATAAGACATAAAATCAAAGGAATAGAAGCCATATAACACAATTCATTGATTCCTAAGTAGGATAAAGATTTCTAGATGAGAAGAGATAGAACACTACACAACGATTTATTTAAGCATTGCCAACAATGTTTACCCGATATATCCACCCCTAAAATGACATTGTATAGATAAAGAAGATATCATTTAGATATATCCACCCCTAAAATGACATTGTACATAAAGAAGATATCATTTATAATGTAACATTGAAAAACACACCCACAAAAAACACTATAAAAATATCATAGCTTATTGTCCAGATTCTCAACTTCTTATTTGTAGACTGTAACAACTTTTTGTTTGTTCTATTTTCATTCAGATAACACAATATGATGGTTAAATATCAACAAGGAAATGATAAACATAATAAATAAAAGAAAATTGATCTACCATGACATTAATTTGAACTTACTTCTCTACGGTGAAATTCTTCCAAGTATAGTTGGAATTGATGTATTCCCTCTACATCTTCCAGATATATCGTGGCTAGCAACCTAAGGGTTGGTGAATTTGTAAATAGTTGATTTTTGTTGGACTTCTATTTTAACAATATAAAAACTTCGTAAGTCCTGCAAAAATAGGTACAATCGAAATACCATTTCAATACCATCTCAATATTTGTAATTGTAAATGCCAATGCACACCAAAAGACCAAATCATAGGCAAAAGAAATATTTCAAACCCTTTTCAGGGTAATATACTTAATGCAACAAACACAATTGTTAACCATCCATGACTTCTTTTTGAGGCCTAATCATATTAATTTCTAAACTTTAATTTTTACAAACTAGTAATTGTTCCTCTTATTTCTTCTTTCCTATTCTTATAAACCCCTTGATTGTAATTTCAACTAACTAATAATTAGCTTTTATATTCAATTTTTCACCTAGCTTCACAACCATTACCTGTTACAGTGTACTCTCACGCATCATTTTGATTAAGAGGATGCTCAAGTTTCGTAGGATTTATGAGTTCCATCTTGTTGGACTTTTCTATGCTTCATTTTTTTGTAGATAGACAATATATACGTTTTCATTCTTTTTCTTTTAACATCTTCTGTGACAATGGATGCGGTTGAAGTGAATTGTATAGGAAAAAATGTCATCGTCAAAGAGGCATCAATGTATTGGATGTAAATATTGTGATACTTCTTAGGGAAATCTGAATTAGGAAAAATAAAATGAATGAAGATGAAGGAAACTTTGGGTCTTGAGGAACTTACTTGTAGGGGGTGCAGTTGTAGAGCCATCTTAGAGCAGCGAATCTTCACAAAATAAAAAATGCCTTGGAGCCTAGAGTTTGAAATTTGAATATTGAAACAATTCAGGATTAATAATGATTAAGAACCAAGACAAGCTTAAAAAACTATAGAAACACTTGCAGGCAGACAAGTCGTGTGATTGCAGAGTGAGTTTCAGTGCTGAGGAAGACCAGATCAGACAGAGGATGAAATTTCTAGTGTTGTACTCTTTTGTGTTGTAATTTACAAAGTAAGCATTAAGGGAGGGTGTTAGAATAAAGATTACTTTAGTAAGAGATAACTATGACTCTAACTGTGAGTTTCAACTATGACTGTTGTAAATGTGAGTTTCTAGGTTTACTATTTTTAGCTAATCAGATCCACTTGAGTGAGTGATCTGCATGCTATATATGTAACCTCCATTTGTTTGTTAAGTAATACAAACTATTCTTTGTGTGTGAATCTTGTGCAATGGCTTCCCTCTCGATTTCTAAGTTGGTATCAGAGCAAGGAACACCCTGACTCTCTCAAGAGAAGGGCTCGAATATGAGAGAAGAGTGATAAGTTGATTCCGCTGTAGGAGTAGATTAGGTTAGAGGGTTTGAATTTCTAAATTTTATGTGTGTTTTGTGAGATTGTTGCGGGAGACTCTCCTTGTGAATAAAGGACCACTGCGTAGGAGAACTGACGAGGATATCGCTGCCCAGATATTCGCTGATCAAACTGTGAGAGGTTAGACGCCTGTGCATTCGTTGATCAGTGACAGCTGCATGGAAGAAAAGAGATCCAGATCTGCTTTGGCGTTGACAGCAGGGTTCGATTTTCTCTCTAACGAAACTCTCATTCCCACTGCAATGGGTGGACTTTATGTTCGGAAAGTGTTTGAGTTGGTTTGGTAGATTTGTTGTAGTGTTACATATAGTGTGATGTGATTTGTGTATGTTATATATATTATTATGTGTGGTGTGTGGTGAGTTTAAAGTTTTTATATAAGTGTTTATGTAAAAATAAGAACTTGTATCTTGATGCAAGCTAGTAGCCCCGGTTTCAAGTACAATGTTTTTATTGGAAGTCACCATGTGTAAAGGAATGTTGAAGACATTCAGTATCCAAATTGTTCTTCTATATACTGAAGGATAGCTGAAAGCAAAAATCCGACAGATGAAGGCAAGTTAATAGAATGCATCAATAAT
>JZKD02S2283417.1:0-10990 GCA_000966675.3 Picea glauca | reverse complement strand
ATAGACACCTACCTACTCAAAATATCAAACACTTTTAATAGTAATAGATTTAACTATATGTATGTGATGTGTAAAATGAATGGAGGATATCCCATTACAAGAATTCATCCAATAGGTATTAATATATTATGAAATGTCTTTTTATGCTTTGTTTTATTATAGATTTTCATATTTAAAATTACTAGCTAAGATCACACAATACTAAAACAAAATTACTTAAGAAAATAACACATCATCCACACAACAAACATAAGATGTACTTAAGAAAAACCAATAAGGGACAAACCTAGCTAAAATACGAGGCATATGTCTTCTCTTTTCCTCTTAATTACAAAATCGAAATACAAAAAAATGTGCACTCACTATGAAGTTGCCATGGAAATTGTAGTCTAAATGGATACTATAGGATCTTTGAATTCCTTTGCTATGCTCAAATATCCCACTCATCTATGATATATAAAGTATGGAACAATAAACAATAAAATGAGATTTGACCATAACAAAGGAACGTGTTAGAAAAAAAAAAAGGATGATTATTGATTCGTGGTTTCGGTCTTCGATCTTCCTACTAGGGTATAGGTTTTCTGCAGGAAAACCCTATCTCCTAGATGCTTTTCCTCCTCCTCTACAACCTAAAGAACTATTTTTCTAAAGAACTTTGCCCTGGCCCACTCCCCAAAGGCAATAGACCTCCCCCACGCTTCCAAAGGCTTCCCTCTCTGACGAGTTGTCCTCACATATGTTAACCCATATCTAGGCCATCTAGATTTGTCCTCTCCCCTCAGTCATCACTTATTTCATTTTTCAGGTCCCATAAGTTTTTCTTTCTATCATTTTTTTCCATGCCACCTTCATACCTTCATCGTTTCTTTGACTGGATGCTAAGATCTTTGAGGACCACACATATGAAATGGATCGATTACATAAAGAAGAGGAGTTACTGAACTTCTTTGAAGATCTCCATATAGGCTTAGATATCTGGACCACTTCTTCGACAAGTTGCAGACATCATTAACATGACCCTCATTCGGATCCAAGTACACTCTCTTCTCTCAACATACCATCTCACTTAGAAAGCACGTCTCCCACTCAGTCTCATAGTCAGGCAACACTATATCCCTCCATCTCTCGACATGATGTCTCTATTATGGCCTCTTCCTCCTTGGAGGATCTCATACCCCTACCTATCTCCCCTATTAATAACCCCCTCCATCCCTCCCCAAATGTTCTTGTATCTTTCCCTCCCATTCATTATTCCTTCGAAACCACCTTCCCTTCTTTTCCTCCCTCAAATATTCTAAACTTTCCTTTGCAACAACTGCAAGTGGTTTTATCTTTGAGAGGTTTCGTTAGCGGTCTCACTACAGAGAATTTTATTTATGGGAAACATTTTCCACCTATCCAAGCCACCATGTCATCGACCTATGGAATGGACAAACCTCGTAAAAGAAAACAATGTCTAAAAGACAGAGTTGGGCCCAAAAATCTAAATCTTGGAGGGGGAATGAAGCTAAATGAAATTGTGAGCATGTAGAAACATTCAAAACCTGGTTAGTGTCAACTTTTAGGAACCTCCTCAAGTAAGATCCAACTAGCATGGTTCTTTTTAAATGATGGATAGCCTGGATTTTTATGTCGGATGTAGACACAAACAAAATCCTTCCAGGAATATGGCATTGCAGAATTCAATATCTCTACCTAAAATGTTGGTCGCCTGATTTCAATGCCTCTTATGATAAAATGGATATCATTCCAATCTAGGTATGGCTCCTAGGACTACTTATGATGTTTTGGATTGAGGATGCCTTTTTTGAAGATGGATGTTCCCTTGGTTTATATTACGAGGAAAAATTCTCCTTGTAAACGGGATATATGGCCATGGCCAAAATTTTGGTTGGCCTCAAGCTCTTGACTGGGGCAGTAGAAAATATCTCCTTACAGCTCCAGGATCACACCTACATACAAGAGATATACTACGAAGGGATTCCATTCCGATGTGGACACTACCACATATATGGAAATATGGAAAATGAATGTGCCTTATAGGAAAAAAGGAGAACATGATTTAACAGAACAACACCAACACATCAAGCAGTTCTTCCTCCGATCCCTCTAGCCTCGAAACCTCCAACTCGAGATGCTAGAAAAGGATTTTCACTAGCACATTCCCCAGTGTTCCTAGAAGAAGAAAAACAACCACTGTCTTCTTCTCCATGAGATAGAATACAAGGAAGGTATGCTTACTTATTCTCCCCTTCCTCTTTTTCCTTCAAGGTATTTTTTTGGTGGTAACGATATTGGGCTTCCTTTTGTTGAAAAGGAAACTTTATACATCTCCTTTTTGTTCGACCTCTCTAGTAACTCACTTCCTAGTCCAAACCCCCTTATCCCTCTAACTCCACCCACTATCCCTGACCCCTCTTTCCTCCCATGCGGCCATGCCCTCCTCTACCCCCTCGTCTCCACTTCCCCCTTGCACCTCCTCGTCACCTCCTTCAAATTACAACTTGAGATCCTCATCTCAATTGTATGAGGAGGATCCCCTTAGTACTCAGGGAGATCTTGGCGACATGAATAAAAAACCATAGCAAAGAAGAAGGAAATCCCGCATCTCATAGGAACATAAACAAAAACACTCTGAATTTCAATCTGGGAAACAAAATTAACTCTATGGGGATCTTAGAGTGTCATTTCCCTCTCACGGTCCTCCATGATCATACTCTCACACAAATTCCAAGGGCTTTCCAACTCCTAAAAAAGATTGGTGATGTGTAGGTTGGTTGACCTGCATAATCTTACTATACATATGCTATAGGAAAAAATGATGGAAGGGGATTCAACCATAAAAATTATATCATCCTATTTCTTCGAATGGTCATTCACGACCTTGGATGAAAAATGAATATATGGGGGTCTTCTAACGAGATGGAGAAAGGATTCTCTTCATCTCACAAATTCATGGGCCTCACCAAAATTCCTAGGTACTTCATTCTACTCTCCTTTCAATAATCTATGATCTAGATTTATGAGCAGAATGAAATGAATAATAGTCTAAATACAATAACATAGATATGCGAAGAATAAAAATATATATCAAGTGAAAAATAACTATTATTGAATAAATAAAATACGTTGAAACTGTAAAAATGTAGAACTAAAAACAACTTGCTCAAATGGTGGTAGTTATCTCTAAGAAGAGATGTGGTTGCTACGCCTATCCGTCTAAGAAGAATGATTAAAATGAGGCTTTATAGGCCTTGTTAACATTACTCATGAAAAACAAAACACTAGACATCCAAAAACCTAACCCTAGGAGGTGAAACACCAAAATTTAAGTGGGCCCGATGGGTAAGTTGGTACCTTAATTTCGCATGGTTGTAACGTTTGCATACAACCTCCATTTTAGGAGTGTGATAGCCCGTTGGAAAGGTATTTTCGATAACTACACATTATTTCTTCAAACTATGACTCTATTCAGAATCCACAATTACAAACAGTTATAGAAGAACACGTTGAACTAAAAACTGTCAAGCAGATCCAATTGAAATAGGTGTGTGGCCACCAATATCCACCTGGATCAGGCCTCCCCCCTTACGAAGAAATGGTATCCATTGCATTGATTTCCCCCATCACGTGATGAAATTTATACCAAACTTGTCTCTAGGTGAGCCACTTTCCTCAGTGCAAGAGTTTTCCAGCCTTAACAACCCAATAAAGTTGGATCCTCTGCTCATGAGTTCCCTTGACCTGTCTGTACACTATCTGATCAGTGGATATTGATTCAATGCAATTAGGGTTGAGTTCAAAATCATTTTCACCCACATCCTTGGTGATGTTTTAAGGCCCATAACGAAGTGGGTGGATCTTCTGATGGGGCCTTGTAAGACGTTCTTTCTACAAATGTAACCATACCTTGTCTCCCACCTGAAACTTGTGCAATACCCGGTGTTGATCATGGCATTTATTGTACTTAGCATTAGATTTCTGAAAAATCTCATGGACCTGTTGGCGGATGTGTTGAATTCGATCGATGAATGTGGTGGATTTTTCGGCCTCAGACTGAACATGGAAAGAATCTGTCTGTGTGGTTGCAAGAGGTAGTGCAACATCAATGGGAGCCAAGGGTTGGAATCCCATCCCCACTTGAAAGGGGTTATGGATGGTGGAGATATGGTGAGCCTTATTGTATTTTTGTTGAACATAGGGAAGACTCTCATCCCATATATCCATATGCTTAGAGTTATACATCTGTTGGATGTGCACAATCATCCGATTGATGACCTTTATTTGGCCATCGGTTTGAGGGTGGAAGGAAGTGGATTTGGTGAAATTGGTGTCCAACAGTGACCAGATACTTGACCAAAATGTGTTGAGGAACCTGTTATCCTCATTACACATGATGTTATTTGGTATTCCAAAATGGACCCACACTCATTCGAAGAAGAGTTTGGCAGTATATGTCGTTGTGATGCTCTTCTTCTAGGTTGTGAGAATGGCCATCTTTGAAAACTGATCAACCACCAAAAATACACAATCATTTCCTTTCTTGGTGGATAGAAGGTCGGACATGTAATCCATTGATATGGATTCCCAAGGCCTCTCAGTAGTAGGAAGAGGGGTGTATAAGAATTGCTTCTTGATGTATGGATTGGAAATGGCTCAGGCAGTGCATGATATGATATACTTTCTGACGTCTTGTCGAAGTTTTGGCCACCAAAAATGTTTCTGTAGAATGGTCACAATTTTCTCCATGCCAAAATGTCCTACCATCCCACTGTAGTGAGCCTCCCAAATGATATTTGCACACTCACTTGCATGAACACATAGATGGAACATATGGAATAATAGTGAATCATGAATGTGAAAATCAGTGAAATTCACTCATTTACCAAAGAGATGATAGGTGGTGACGAAGTCAGGATCTCACTGATAGAGTTTAGGACACTCTAATGCCTCATTCCCAAAATAATGGAGCACGGTGGTGAGTGCAGCCACGGGAGGTCGACTAAGGTAGTCAATGACACTATTTGTGCTCCCTATATTATACTTGATGTTGAGATGGAACTGTTGCAGGTATGTGAACCACTTTTGATGGTGGTCATTATGAAACTTCCCTTGCATCTATATGAAATACAGAGGATTATGATGAGTGTGGATAATTTTCTCCTTTCCCATAATGTAATGTTTTCATTGATGTCAGGTTTGTACAATGGAATACATTTCCTTGTCATAGGTGGGGTACTTTCGGATGGTATCTGAGAATTTCTCACCATGGTATGCTACTGGAGTACTATGTTGAATGATACATGTGCCTACAACATAGTCAGATGCATTGGTCTTAATATTGAATGATTGTTGCAGATCGGGTAAGGAGAGTACTGAAGCTAAGCATAAGAAATTATTTAGATCATCAAATGCTCATTTTTGTGCCTTCCCCCATGCAAAATTTTACCTGCCATCTCCCTTGGTCACTTGGATGAGGTCCCATGCAATATGGGAGAATCCCAACATGAACCGTCGATAAAAGTTTGCAAGTTCGAAGAAGCTATGAATCTTAGTTAGTGTGGTCGGGGAGGGCTAATCACGGATGACTTGGATATTAGCTGGATCCACATGTACCCCATGGTCATAAAAAATGTATCCCACGTTTTAGTCCTTGTTCATTCCAAAGAGGATCATTTTTCCAAGTTGACATATAGCTTGTGTCATCGTAGAGTGCTTAAAAACTAATGAATATATTGCCTTTGATCCTCCCAATTTATGTTGAATATGAGGATGTCATCTAGACATACCACAACAAAATAGTTGGTTAATGGTCTCAATACATCATCCATCAACCTCATGAAATTGGTTGGTGCATTTGTTAAGACAAATGGCATGCCAACAATTCAGAGAGACCTTCTTTAGATTTGAAATTTGTCTTCCAGACATCTTTCGATTCAATGGGAATCTAATGGTAACCAGAATTTAGATAAATATTGTTGAAGAAATTTTCCCCCTTGAGTTGGTAAAGAAGTTCACCAATTTGGGGAATTGGATAACGATTCCTGACTGTGATTTTGTTTAATTCTTTGTAATCAATGCAGATTCGCTAGGTCCCGTCTTTCTTCTGCACTAGTACAATTAGGCTTCCACAAGGGGAGGAGTTGTGTCTGATGTTCCCCTTTTGAAGTAGCTCTTAGATATGATACTTGATTTCGTCATTTTCCATCAGTGAGCAATGATATATTGGTCCATTAGGAAGAGGTGCATTAGGGGTTATATTAATTGGATGCTTGACTTGGAAGTTTGCCAGTACCCCGATGGGTGAGGAGAACATGTCTATGTACTCTTCCATGATCATGTAAACTTCCTTTTTCTACAAAGAGAGGCTACGTGTAGAGGCCATAGATGTGGCAGCGACCTTCTGCTTACTGTGAGCATGGATCACAAAGAAGACGAAATTCCAGGTATGTGAAATGACCTTACTTCATTTCTTAGGAGAGATCATGAATTCCAAAACCCTAGGAGGTGAAACGAAAAAAATATGTTCGCCCTATGGGTAAGATGGAACCTCAAATTCCCAGGGTCATAATGTTTGCATATGACCTCGGTTGTAGGCACGTGATATCCCATTAGAAAGGCATTTTAGAGAACTACACATTATGTTGTCCAACTTTGATTTAGTCTACAATTTAACTGTGGCAAGACAAAAAAACATTGTTTAGGGCCCCAAAACAGCCCTCGAAGTACAAAAATATGTACTGACATGAAAACTTCCAAAATAACCCAGTTGGATTAGGTGGGTGGCCATCAATCCCCACCTGGAATCTGTGTAGGGATTCAAACAACCTTGGAAGTGTAGAACCCACAATTACAAAGAAATACAGGAGAACGTGTTGAACTAAAACGTGTTAAGAGGAGTTAGTCGGAATAGGTAGGTGGCCACCAATATCCAACTGGATCAATCTCTTCTTTATTTACAAAAAAATTTATGGTCTTTATCCTGATGGAAAATATTTATGTCTCAAATTATTTCAGTCTCCTCTTCTCTCCTTCAAAAACATAATGATTAGGGGGGGATTTAAATTTCACCCCAGGTTCTTGTGATATTTGGGGATTTTGGCATAGATTGATCCACTTGGATATTTTTTCATCAAAAGCCTTGGAGACACAAATTTTCTCAACATAAAACCTATTAGGTATGTCCCCACATGGAGGAACATGAGCATTGGAGAAGCCAAAATCTCTAAGAACCTATATCACTTTCTCATCTTTGAACCTCTCATGCAAGAAAACCTTTTTTTCGCCAATGGGTCTCTTATGGTGGAGTCTCTGACCACTCCCACATTATCTTTGATTTCGCACCTGATCCAAAAAACCCCCCTAGACCCTTCAAATTTAACTCGGCATGGATGGAGGATCATAGCTATCTACACCTTGTAAAGGAAACAAAGGTAACTTTGAACAACTCTAGGCTAGACTCCTCGCCCCTACAATTCTTGGAAAATCTAAAGAGAGTAAAAAAGGATACCATATCATGGAACAAGGAACAAACTAGAAGTAAAATCAGGCTTTACAGGATATTAAAAAGAAACTCCAATTCTGGATTGATCAAGAAGTGGACCTTCATCAAGGATAAAAAATTCCAAATCCTTCATCAAGAAAAACAAAAAAAAACCATTATTTTAGTGAGAGTGTCACAATACAAACACAAATCAATCGAAAAAATAAAGAATTTTTTTCATTGGTGTTAAAAAATTAATATGTAGCGAGACGAAATATGTCAATTTTTTAAAGTCAATTGAAATAAAAAATGTCATGGAAAAATAAGATTTTTGTAGTAGAAGTGTGTTGGTCTCATAATCCATAGGTTCCAAAATTAAAAAAAATGGCTTTGGTACATTTAGTTGTATATACTTTTCTTAAGTGATATTTATAGTTTTACCTATAAAATGTTGGATGATTATATGCAACTTCAAGTACAACATCATAAATAAATTCCAACACACAATTAATTTGCAGTGAAAGTCAATGAATCATTGAACCACATACAAACAACTATTTTAAAAAATAATGAACTTTGACTGCAATGGAAAGTAAATTTTCACCTAAAAGATGTCAAATATGAACCACTGAATCCCATCTATAGAAAACTCTCAAGTATTATTTATCATAATGGATAGATTTTTGTGTGATGAATACATCTGTTATATAATTCATTTCCAATGTTTTATTGTTCTTATTGAATGTTATAATGATTTTTTTCATGATGGGATAATGTAATGAATTTTTTCATGATGGGATAATGTGATTAATTCATAGTATGAATGAAATGATTCCACTGTTATCCATAAATATTTGGTGAAATTTAATAATAACCATCATGTCCTGGTACAATCACGTCCACCGTTATCCATAAATATTCCACTGTACCATCATGTCGAGGTATAGCCACATCCTCATCATCATCGAAATCATAAAGGAGATATGGTGTTGAATCCACATCATGTGTAGGAGGTATCACGCTTGAACTACTCACATCATAAGAATCATACACATTGGTTGATTCAAAAATTTCCTCATAGTCATCATAGGATGTTGCATCCTCATCTTTTGTTGTTTCATCAGAGGTATACCCATCCAACACACTAGTGTCATCGACCTCATCGGTTAGCTCTGATGATATATCCCTTGCATGCTCCTCCATATGTCCTTCATGCTCATCCTTCTTCAATTTCCTCCCTATGTATGTTAAGTAATTCTTGTCCAAATCCTTGGGCCATATTTCGTACTTGAGGGTGTAATAATCTCGAAAGGGAAAAGCTGCATGGATTTCCTCACTCAATGGTAGATACTCCTAGTAGAAAGGCCTATATCTCGTTGTTGTTACCTCCTTTAAAAGTTCAATCAAACATTCCAGATTTATCTTCTTAAGACATTACATCATGGTTGTTACAAAGCCATAATAATTCTATATTTTTTGTCTAATACCACTCTATAATGGCGTAGGCACTACTTGTACACTTTCTTCTCACTACTGTAGAAATATGCAAAGTTTTCTGAGTGTTTACTTTTGTCAAACACTTAGGTTGTAGGTGTATTTCTACTCCCACTATACTATTGTTGGTATTTTCTTCATGAGTTATGCTATCTTAAGTATTTTAACAAACATTTTATGATGTCTCCCAAATCGATACAAGAAAGAGAGATTAAAAAATTAGAAGTGATACAACCCACATATAACTCACAAAATGTCTTGAAGCTTTGGCACTTGTATGAAATATCCTAGTTGGAAACAGAGAAGATATTTGGGGAAGTAACTATACTTGAAAACCCCATTGTACTACTACAAATATGATATCTGTCATCGTGAATTTTGGTTGTCAGAGATTAATTGACTCCCTGGGAGAAAAATCGTCCCTTTCACAACAACAATTGACCCAACAAGTGAATAACTTGTCCCAAAAAGTAAATGGAGGCCCTCAAAACAATAATATCGACCAATTAGCTGAGAATTTCACCATTGGACAGATGAATTTGTCCCAACATGGTAGACTTGGATTCTAGATATTGAACATGATCCCTCTCAAATAAAATTGGTCTCGTACTTGTAGAACTCGCTCAACAAAAGAGTTTGGCCACCAATAGCAAGGAAATCGGATAAAATTGATGAAACTTGGCCTCTCTAGTAAGTAAATCGACCCATAGATGAAGAAACTCGTCCAACATAAGGAGTATTCACTTTGTTATGAAGATTCTACCTAGCTAGTAGACAACTCGCCCCAACAATGAAAAAATGTCCCAACAATGATAAATTCAGCGCTAGAAAAAAATGGTATGACCCGGTTCCCAGGAAGGCGGACCGCGACAATGAATATTGGCTCCAACAATAAGGAAATCGATCTATGAAATAGAAATCAGGCTCTCTAGGAAAAACATGACCCTTCCCCCAAGAAAATTTTAGTCTCCACAATTAAGATTTGATATGGTTCTATAGTAACTCAATTCTCACATCATATTTCAGTCCTCTTATTAAGAACTCATCAAATTCAATAATGAATTCGGCCCGTACATAGGAGTTCCTCCCATCACAAAGAAATCGGTCCAATCAATCTCAGACTTGGCCCAAATGATAACCTTGGCCTTCTCACAATATAACTCAGCTTTAATTCCAACAAAACGGTCCTCTCAATGTCAACACATCTTGCACAAGGCATTATGACTCCCACAAACCACAACTGTTGGATATAACCTTCAGTCAATAAGATCGAATGAGGAGATACTCACAGGATAGAATGATCACTAGCTCTAATACCATTGTAGTATTCCCAACTAGGTTAGTCTAGGATATCAATACCTTTGTCAAATTATGCTCTAAACCCATTGAATTTTTTTTTCAAACATTTTTCATTCATAAAATAATTTCTTCAAACACGTTGCAAATATTTCCAATACACATGAAATCGAAAGGTCACCATGGAATTTTATTTATGAATAGAATCCAAAACACAATAAGTCTCTAATGGTTACTAAGGAAACTATATTACATCAATGAAAAACACACAATAACAATCCAAGACATGAATGGTGCCACAACCTCCTCAATAGATGAATATTCCTGCTACAAACTGCAGAATGGCTAACTACAAAACTACAAACCTTCTCTAAGATGATGCCAAACCATAATATGAATCTCATGTGAAGATATTGGACAGATCCTCCTCATTTGTGTAGCAAGGGTGGATCTTGCACCACCCAAACTAAACTACAATGGAAGGGCTTTTCCAAAACTATAACAAAAACCTTGTCTCAAAGAGAACTCCAAAGAGATCAATCCAAATATATAATGCAAAGTAAAGTGTTACCCCTCTTTTTATCCTTCTTCCATGTCTTCTAGAACTTTCCCCTTTTGACCAAATCAAATATAACCCCGATTTCCCTTTTACTTTCACTTTAAGATTAAAAGTCATTTTTAATAATGTTTAAATAACTTATTAATCTAAAATTA
>JZKD02S2283406.1:21425-34759 GCA_000966675.3 Picea glauca | reverse complement strand
TTTCGTATATCATTTCTGTGTATTGTGAAGCTTATGCTGGATATTTTACTGTTATTCTGTTATTTCTAGCATTTCGTTCCTGTTCTGCATATTTTATATATCTGGTATCTTGCAGGCACACCAACCACGGGTACGTCCGCTCATAGGGTCTTCTTCTTCTCGCCCGAAGAACTCTGAGGTTCTTCTATTTCCCTATCGGGACATCTGCTCCCACAGTTCTCTTCACGCGATCCCCTTTCCTTGATTTATCGGGGAATCGGAACTCGTGACTTCACGAGTTCAAAGGTTGAACACTGGGTTATCGGATCCCCGAGATCCGATGATCAGTCAACTCGCTGAACTTTCCCGGAGGGATTTCGCTACTCGCAACCTCGGGATTCCCTTGGCCAAATTCTCGGGCCTTTTCTCGCGAGGCTCCGATACACGATCCCACGTGCGGATCCAACGGTCTTCCCGTGATCTGGATCCAACGGTTATTACCTTCTCGCTTCTCGTGTCCTTGTGACTTTGAATGCCCAATACTTGGGCTCTCACCCTGCGAACTCCCGAGTTCGTGAGATCTCTCGATCTCTTCCACCTGTCCTCCTTCGATGGACAACTCATAGCCTCTCGCCACTTTGCTTCTTCGCAACCTCATGTCTTGCAAATTTTAAGGCCAAATACTTGGGCGTTCACCCTCCGAGCTCTCGAGTTCTCGAGATCTTCTCGATCTCTGCCACCTGTCCTCCCCAGATGGACGGCTCACAGCCTCTCGCTACTTCGCTGCTTCGCGACCTCGTGTCTCGCGACTTTTAACGCCAAATAATTGGGTGTTTACCCTGCGAACTCCCGAGTTCGTGAGATATCCTTGATCTCTGCCACCTGTCCTCCCCAGATGGATGGCTCACAGCCTCTTGCTACTTCACTGCTTCGCGACTTAGAACATCCAAACTTTGGGCTCTTACCTTGCGAACCTCCAAGGTAGCGAGATCCCTGGATCTCCGCCACCTGTCCTCCTCGAATGGACGGCACGGATCCTCTCATGGATTCGCCAATCACAACTTGGAGCATCCAAACTTTGGGCTCTTACCTTGCGAACCTCCGAGGTAGTGAGATCCCTAGATATCTGCCACCTGTCCTCCTTGGATGGATGGCTCGGATCCTCTTTATCCCTATTCACGTGGGCTTAACCCTCGTTTATCTCCCTATAGATCTAACGACTGTCGGGCGTCCTAGCTAAGATCTAACGGTTCAGATCAGTCCCAATGTCGTGCCCTTTCCCACTACTCTTTGGACGTGGACAAACCAACAGTCCAGATGTTCTCATGGAGTTTGGGGTTCTACGATTCAGATTTCCTCACTATTCATGAAGATAAGGGAAAAAGGGTTAAGGCAATTTACACCCTCATTCATTCCTTTGATTTAAAAGTCGTGAATGACCGCAGATTTCCCGACAGGATCTCATCCATTGATCAATACTTATCCTTACGCTGCTACTTTGGGATTTCAAGAGGGTCATTCCTCTTCACATAGGGTTACTAAGACTTGCACATTCACGCCCTTTTTCCAGGTTCTTGGTAAACCTTTCTGAGAAGGGAAATCTCCGTGAAGAGGTCTATTTTGGGCCATCCCTAGATACAGATAAGGGAAACAAATTCTCGAGAATGGACTGGATACCTGACTTAGTTCAACTTGGGCATGATTAGATTCATTTTTATCAACGTGAGTTGTGCATGGCTTCCTCTATTACAAGCATAGGTCCATTAGTTATTATCAAAACATTCACAGACATTCTTACACTAAAATCATTCACAATCTCACAATGCTGTGAGTATATATGTATATCCGTATATGAATTTCAAGATGCAATACATAAAAATACTTATCAGAAATAACACCCGAAGTGGGTACGACTACTAAGAGGGGTGCTTGTTTCCACCCAACCGTAGGCTCATCGAATCCCAAAGGATTTACCACTAGCCACCCCCGAGCTGAGACCATGATGCTCTGAGACTACATCTCTCTGTCTGCCAGTGACCAGGAGCGAAGGTTGCAATCCTTCCTCTCTGCTATCACTCACTCTACGTAATGCTAGAGTTCCCCCTCACGTCTTCCCTTTCAACCGTCTCTGCCATACGCCTTATCCTCTCGCGAGGTTGCATGTGGCACGATTACCCTCGCATCGATCAGGCCTTACGGCTCTACGGATGGACAGTTCACCATCCCATCCCTCATCAAGCCACCCACTTACCATCCTACGAGGCACTGAATTTCAGGGCCAACGAGCCGCTTTTTGGTTCTCCGGGCCAATGGAGTCCAAATACGGTATTTTATTCTCGGTGGAAGTTAACGCCACCTTTTCAGGTGCCTTCCACTGCCATCGTGGTCTCTTTTCTGCACATCCCCTCTCAGTAGTCTGCAATAAATTCAAAATATTATTCACATTCATTGACCTCTTCCTGCAGGTCCATTTACATCACATATTCATACCTATGAGTTTGCCATAGTCCTTGGCCAGTCTAGTTATATTTACAATCTGGGGGAAACAGGGTGTTACATAAGGATTTTAGAGAAGTCTTTGAGGCTACTTTTTCAATTTTTCAAAAGAAACCCCACACAAATTCCTCGTCCTCGTCTACTACACACCCTATCATTACAAATGTTATCCCTATCACCTCCATGCCACTGCAGACATCGGCTCATACCCCTCTACAATCAAATGTCCTTGCTATCACTATTATTGATGACCCTGTCATCATTGTGTCGAATCCCCAATCTACCCCCATAATTGAAGAAATTAGTCATTAGTCGCCTATCTATGTTGAAGACCCTCTATCCATTCCTCCATTATCCCTATTCATACTAATACTAATATGGTTGAGAGAGAATTCATTGAACCCTTAGCCACAACCGACGAAAGTACTACTATTGTGCCCTTTCCTTTAGTTTTTCTGCCAGAAAAGGTTCCTAATCTCGAACTATAGAAACCCACATAAGAGGTAGCTCAATCACTATCAAATCCTCCACAAGTACCCCTAGACATCCCAAAAGAAGTTGTGTCTGCTTAGAGCACAAGTTCCATCCATAAGCAAGTTGAGCCACTCATTCAATACCCTCAACATTATTGTGAAATCCTCCAATTGTGTTTATAATGAATAGGGGTTGTTTCTCTTCTTCCTCAAGATGTGTAAGAAAGACTTTCTCGTAGTTTTCAATCTACCTCTCCAGATACCGATGGTGCCCATACCCCTATTCATTTTGATATATCAATAGTAAGTGGCCAACCACTTGCCTCAACATTACCTATAGACCAGTCCATCATTAGTGAAGACTTTGCGGGATGGTCCACCCCACAAATACTAAATGTCATGCATGCATCAACTGATTAGATTGAGCAACATATTTTTTCTGTTGAGTAGGCCAACGTAGAGCTAATTTTGGTAGGCTTCCCCTCAACCTCCAAAATACATTACTCTAGTTTCCCCAGCACAACATGTTGATTTTATTGTTGATGTATGGTCTCAGTTGAATAAGAAAATAAACACTCTACAACATCAAATGGAATAAATTCGACTAAAGGAGTCTGAGCAGCCTAAGGATATGATTGAGAAGATCACACAAGTGGTCGTGGAAGGGAATGCCACTAGATCCTCCCTTCATGACAGTACTGGAGAATGCAATAAACATTTCACCATGGTCAATGATTAGGTTGGTTTGAGATGGAAAGAAGGAGTAAGCCAATAGAAGAATTGAGAGTCCAGATTCAGAGTCCAGATTCAGTAGATGAACGCATAAGTAGACGACATAACTAATCATATTGCACAATATAATAAGTTCACTAAAATCCAAGAGGATTAAAATAGTCTTGATGAGATTTTTTAAGCTGTCCAAACCGCTAGGAAAGACAACCAGGAATTCAAGCTTGTAGTTCAATTTGCATATGTCCAGATGCACCAAATGGATTCTATTGTGGACACAAAGTGGAAGATTCTTCTCGCCACTAAGCTTGTGGAATTGGATGCTGTTGTAGCACAAGAATTTGTTATAGTAGCTTCGATTTTGGTACAAAATTTGCAGGACCTCTTGGAGAATTATGACAATTTTCACCAACATGCCCTTACGATTGTACCAGAGTTGGGCCCTTTGTTTGAGGAAGGCCCTAGGAGATAAGTTGAAGGTTGACTCGGGCCAAGTCAACAATCGTGGTCAGGGCTTGTTGGGCCCTTCGTTTTTGGATCAAGTGATAAGGATAAGTAAGCATCAGAACAAGTCAAATGTACCAGGTGGTAGTTAGAAGCTTTGAAAGCGATAGAGAAAGAAAAACCGCAGACATATGTTTTCCCCTTAATTTTTAATTATATATTCAAATATTTTAATGATATAATCAAACTTCCCTCCACATTTTATATTATTATCCTCATATTTCCCCCCTTTCATCTTATCCTCATATTTAAATTATTATAGAATCTCCATATTTGTGAAAAATAAAATTGTTGAAAAGATTGAATAATAGAATATCAAATAAGACTACATCATTTTTAAATAATCTTTGATTTAGAACGCCCCATAATATATAAAGGCTTTCTAAGGAACTTGAATTTATCTTATGAATATCATGTTAATTACTAGACATAATATAAAGAAAAGACACAATACCATACTCACCTTTGTTAACAACCACTAGCCTTACCTAAATTGATTGATCATACTCACCTTTGTTAATTAGCTCTAACCTTTACCTAAATTAAGTGGGGTTAGTGGCCCGGATAGGAACAACTTGGTGACTGGAAATGAGATTGGTACCTATCCCATGTATATTGATGGGAGAGAGGATCACCTTGAAAAATAACCAGGTTTCAAAAGTTTTGAAAGGAATATATAAAAATAATTCCTCATTAATATTAATTAAAATTAGTTATATGTAACTACTTTATATTATCAAATAAGATATCCAATAAAATTATATATAAGTAATTATTATTTCTTAAATATCAAAAATATATATTATTTTCTTTTAAAAATACCAATAATATCCAATTGCTAATTATAATTTTGCTAATTATAATTTTGATGATTAATATCCTCCCATAAAATCTTCACATGTAACTAATTTTTTACAATCTTAATATCCTATTAACCTTTTCTAAAATGACTCACTTAGAATTAAGTGCATGTTATTGTTTTAAAACATTACTATCTAATTTATATCTAATAAATGAAAGGCGTGGTAGGTGCCGAGGGTTGCTTACAATTCTAAAGGACAATGTGACTTAACCAATGCTTGGAGAATAGGGGGAACCTCTAATAACCATGCAAGAACACTCGCTTTGCATTATGACCGTGAACAAGCCCAACAACGCCCACGGGTTATGACCGTGACATCGAAAATATCGGTGACATTTAGCTTTCGACAATGGGGATATTATTAGATTTATTTAAGAACATTCACATGTACAAAAACCCCTAACCCTATGGAAGAGAATTGTGATAACCAAAAAAAACCCTAACACTATGGACGAACATTGTGATAACCAAAAATATTTGAATAATGTTTAAAAAATATATATATATGTATTTTATCTGAGAAGGATACTGAAAATCTATATTATAGTTTTATGATAATTTTCTCTATTTTTATTAACAAGTTTTTCTATCTAGATGTTATGCAAAAAGAAAAATAGAATGGTCAACTCTTGATCTCATAAAGAGTGTAAAATTGTTTAAAAAGTTATTAGGGATGCTTCTAATGAATCCTTAAAATTGGATAAGATAAACATATACAAAATCTTAATTAAAAGGAAAAAAAAATATATCCTAACTTGTAAAACTAAAGAAAACAATATGATTCCCCTGAGTGACTGGAATTCCTACCTTCAAAATATTTACAAATCCCTTAGTGTCGTAGACAACATTCAAATTGTTTCTATTGAGGAAGAATTTTTTCCTATAGAAGAAATAGAGTTTGGGGTTAAGTTGCTCACAAAAGAGAAAGATAAGGACATTGAAGGCTACCAAGCCAAAATCTTAAAAAATGTGTGGCTTATTCTGATCCCTCACATACATAAGCTCTTCAATTTAACAGTCAAGCAAAGCTTCGCTAAACCACATACTCAAAACCTCATTGTACCTACTGTTAAAAATGGATATAAAAACAATCCCTCTAATTATAGGACGATTATGATTAGCCCCATTTTAGCCAAGTTATATGGAAATATTTTGGAAAAGACAATCAACATATAGCTAAAAAGGTATGGAAAAAGAGAAAAAGGCCAAGTCGGATTTAGGAGCTATCATTCTACTATGGACCACCTTGTTATGCTTAAGATTATTGTGGATGACTCACAATAATAAATCCAACCTCCTATGTTGTTTCGTTGGTTTTAGAAAAGATTTTGATACAATGCTCAATACTAACCTTTGGAGTAGATTAAAAGAGATAATTTGTTGTTTTTTATTTCATAGATGCTATGGTAAGGTTGTACGAGAACATTATTGCCAAGTTTAGGAACATTGCTAGGGACCTAACCTCCCCAACCCCTCAAGTAGGTAGAATAATATATTTTCCATGTAATAAAGGCCAAAATTAGTTAACAAGGCCTATTTAATAATGTGAACAAGTCTTATGTAAGAAGATTTTATAGAAGTTTTCACTTCTACAAAGATCTTCCTCTACAATTTTCTTTAGAAGATAGAATTAGTATAAATAGGAGTAGAAAGCATGAGAAAGTCTTATATTGAGAATTATTGTAATAGAGTTATGCTTTGCCAGAGGTTTCCCCCTCAAAGAGGAAATTGAACTTGGATTTCTATCAATAAAGGTATCATTTTTGGTGTTGTGATTCTCTATATTTTGTTGTTCTGCTGGTATTTGCTGCAATGTTTTTGTTTATGCTTATTATAATATATCTAGTATCTTACAAGTGGTATTAAAGATCTTTCCTTTGCAAAAATTGTGGGTAATTTTTTTTAGGGTAGAGATGTGTACTATTGGTGTCTTTAAAGCATGTAGATATGTCGTTCAATAAGTAAAAATGCGGTTGAGGAAGACTACATGCAAGAAATAAAGACGGTTTCATGGGGTTACCCAAAACACAAGTTTCACCTTGTTGGAAAACTTTGTAACCCTTGTTGATACCCATTCAAGTAGTACCACACCAGATAGAATCAGTACATGCCCATCACTCCCACGTAGCGTTAGGTATATAGGGAGTCCCCTAGGTCTCATGAAACCAACTCTAGATCAGTCGATCGACTTCCTGACTGTTATAGTGACATTGAGAACAACACTCGGTAAGATACTCTCTAGTACTTGGGTAATCGGGTAGTACGACTAAGGGTACATTCGAGCCTCCTTAGTTGGTCACCTGCGATATTGGGTCCAATACTATTGTTCAACCCTGCACGTATATCAAAGAGTTATAGCATAGAGAAAACCCTTTTCTATAGGACCCCTACAAACCTTAACCCTTGGGAACATAACATAACATAAAAGGAACAAAAGGGATATTTTTTCGCACAACCTTGCTTCCTGCATCATGGTTGTGAAATTCCTACACAATTTTCCCTATTAACTATTTGGGCATTTTTTCACTGTCGTATTCTTCAGTCCAGAGTATAATTCTGCATGAGTAAAAAAAATGAGTACAGTGGTTCTTCTGTCACCCTTATTTGGGACCTATCCCATTGGATTCCTCTCTTCACCTTGATCATTGTGGTCCTTATCATTTTAAAGTTTTTTTCTCGTGTACCCAACCCCCCTTCCTGACATGACCTTATTTGGCACATATCCCATTGGCTTCCTCTCTTCATCCTGATCGTAGTGGTATCTATCAGTTGTAAGCCTCATTTTTTTCCCGTGGACCCACCCACCCTTCCGAACACCTTTATTTCCCACCTATTCCATTGGATTCCTCTATTTTCACTGATTGTAGTGGTACCCTTCACCAGTAATCCATTTTCTATGCAGACCCATCTGCCCCATTCCCGTGTTTCCCTTTCACCATGGCCCACACCCACAACCAAGACCTTGACAACCGCATTAATGCTCGATCATCTGATCTCTACATGACCATTAAGGAAATGAGACAAATCAATTCAAATATTTCCACCATCAATTCCTCCATGCATTCCACCATAGATGTCGAAATGGAAGACATGAAACAGGACATCAATTCCCACATAGACCACCACCTTGAATCCTTTGTTTCCAAGATCACTAAATTACTAAATATTCCCAAAGTCCTTACCTCATCTGAACAAACTTCTAACCTAGAAGGTGTTGCTTCCTCCAACTCCTAGAATTTTTAATACAACCCCCTTCATTGTGGTCTGTGTCTTCCAATAGTGGAGGTGAACAAATTCAATGGCTTGGATCCCACTAGTTGGGTCACTAAAATGGAACATTACTTCTCCTTGCATGGAATCACTAATTATTTGGACAAACTTCATTACGGTGTCATCTATCTGGATCCTAAATGTTGGGAATGGTGGAAATGACATAAAAATTCATGTTAAGGGTATGTTTCTTGGACATAGTTTGTGGCCTAACGTTATGAACACTTTGACACATACACACACCATATGGGCTTTTTGACCAAGTTGAAACATTATGGTGACGTGGAATACTTTATCGCTGCATTTGAGCACTTGGATTTCATAATGGAGGGCATGTTAGATGCCTTCTTTAGGAAATTCTTTATAAATGGCCTAAATGATTAAATTTGAGCACAAGTCCTCATGTATTTCCACCAAAATTGGTTGGAAGCTACTAAACGTGCCAAGGAAGCACAACATGTTGTAATTCCCCAAAACAAAAAACTCTCTTTTCTTCATTGCCCTTGACCTACCAATCCTACCCCWCATGTGATCCAGATTTTATGAGYAGAACGAAATGACTACAGGTTATTAACAGGTTCTTAACACAAAATAATAGAGATAYAGTAAAACTGGTTTTCTATTCAATAACGAAATAAGCTGAAAYTGTAAAATGCAGCGGAAACAAGCTTGTTGGAATGGTGGTGGCTTATCTCTGAGARGAGATGTGAYGGTTGYRCTCATTCGCAAGAAKATGATTACAATGAGGCTATGAAGGMATTTTTACAATAAACATGAATGCCCCAAAACCTATACATCCAAAAACCTAACCCTAGTAGATGAAGYGCCAAAAGTCATGTGGGCCTCGTTTGGGTAAGTTAGTACATCAACTTCCTGAGGTTGTAACTTTTGCATACAATCTCYGTTTTAGGCGTATGATAGCCCRTTGGAAAGGTATGGTTGAGGATATTAATTTTAGGGGAAATATMAAGGGAAKTCACATATTGAAACCCATTTTCCCAAAAAAAAACATCATYTAGGGCCTCAAAACAACTCTGGAAGTGAAAAACGGCTAAAAATAGTAAATTACCAAAATTTCCAAAAAATTGTTTTAAGCTAGTTGGAAAAAATKGGTGGCCACTGATATCCACTTGGATAATCATGCCACTCCTCTCAATATCCATAAATTAATTCGATTAGAAATGGTTGAACTCTAACTAAAGGGTCTTTGTTATAATTGTGAAGACAAAGATTTTTTGGGGCACAAGTGTAAGGAGCATAATATTTTTATGGTCATTTATGAGGATGTTGTTGATGAGGAGGTCAAATTTTCCCCTGTGGAATAACTACCCCCAACATATTATCCTACTCCACCATATGATCCACCAGAAGTTCAACTGATGATTTCGTTGCATACCCTCACTGACTTCTATGCTCCCCAAACCCTTAAGTTGATTGGCTACATTAAGAACAAGAGAGTCATAATCCTCGTTCACTATGGAATCACCCATAATTTTATCCATCACCACATTTCCTATGAAATCAATTGTCATATCTGTACAAACAACAATTTTCAAATCATAATTTCCAATGGTAGTTCCATGAAATGTGATAGGCATTGTAAAAATGTGCACCTACAAATTGGTTAGTTCCACATGAAATATCATACGTTTTCTATCGACATGGGAGGTGGTGACATTGTGCTAAATGTCGAATGGTTACTCACTCTCGGCCCCATCCTCATGGAATTTAAGGACCTAACCATGCAATTCCAATAGGAGGGACAATGGTATAAATTCCAAGGGATCACAACAGGTTCACCTGAGATCGTCAGTTCCCACCAAATGGAAAAGATACTCAAAAAAGTTCATTATGGAATTATTGTCCAACTCCATTCCATTCACATCGTTGAGACACCCTTTGTGCACCTTGACCTCCAATCTATACTCGCCCGAAAACAATTTATCTTTAACACTCCCTATGGGCTTCCCCCTTCCCACAATGCCCATGATCATTCCATTCCATTACTCTAATACTAGGCAGTCTTCCTCCCAATATTCTCCCTTATCATCATCCCTTTACCTATAAAAATGAAATTGAGATAATTGTTCAAGAATTTCTAGAAGCATGTGTTATTCGTCCTATTACCAGCCCCTATTCTTCTCTAGTATTCATGGTACTCAATAAAGAAGGCACTTGGTGGATGTATCCCTGTTTTCTTGCCCTCAAAAAAGTCACAAACAAAGACAAATTTCCCATTCATGTCCTTGATGACGTTTTGGATGAATTGAATGGTGTCCAATACTTTACAAAACTTGATCTTCATTTTGGCTACCACCATATACCTATGATAGAGGAAGACATCCCCAAGGGTGATTTTATAACTCATGAGGGTCACTATGAGTTATTGGTCCCCTTGGCCTAAGTAATGCCCCCTCCACTTTTCAAACTCTCATGAATCATGTCTTTCATCCTTTCCTCTGTCATTTTGTCTTAGTTTTCTTTGATGATATTATCATCTATAGTAAAAATTTGCAAGCCCATCTCTCCCATGTGGATAAATTTCTCCATCTATTGTCTAAGAAGAAACGTTTTCTAACAATCTAAATGTGCTTTTGGCACCTCTGAAGTTGAGTACCTGGGTCATACTGTAGGAAATGATGGTGTAAGGGTGGATCCTTAGAAAATTGAATCTATGAAGGATTGGCCTCACCCTAAAACTCTAAAAATCTTGCATGGTTTCTTGGTTTTAACTGGATATTATTGCAGGTTTGCTTGGGAATATGGACAAATTGCATCTCCTCTCACTACTCTCCTTACAAAGAATTCTTTTAGTTGGACTTTGGAAGATGATCAGTCCTTCCAAGCCTTGAAATATGTTATGTGCACAACCCCTGTCCTGGAACTACCCTACTTCATCAAGGCTTTTGTCCTAGTATGTGATGCATCAAGGAAAGGAATTGGGGCAGTCCTCATGCACGATGGTATAACTTTGGCTTTCATTAAAAAACACTTATCAGTGTGACATTTGGGATAATCAACCCATGAAAGGGATATGTTTTTCATTTTTCATGCAGTGGATCTCTAGCATCCTTATCTATTAGGGCAACACTTCCAAATTAAAATTGATCATCGTAGCCTCAAGTATTTTCTGGAATAAATAATTTCATCCCCAAAGTAAAAAAAATGGGTGACCAATTTGTTTGGATATGATTATGAGATCATATACAAGAAGGGAAAATAAAATTTGGTTTTTGATGCTCTTTCAAGGAAATATGAAGAAGAAGGGCCCCCCTTTTCCCTCCCATTCATTGTAGTAGACTGGCTTCAAGTCATTCGCCAGGAATGGTTGCAAGACCCCACACTTTCTAGCTTGATCCAAAAATTGCAATAAGATCCTCAAGTTTATCCAAGGTACTCTTGGCACAATGAGGAGATATGATATAAATTTCACTTGTATTTAAGCAAACAATTGAACCTTAAATCCACGGTTCTCTCTGAGTTGCATGCTTCACCCGCAGCAGGGCATTCAAGATTTACCAGATCCTATGAACGAGTCAAACACTTTTTTTTCTAGGATGGTATGAAACATGACATATGCAACTTTGTAGATGAAAGTGATACATATAAATTCAATAAGGGACAAACATTCAAATCTCCAGGTACATTCCAACTTCTTTTGATTCCCCCTTCTGTTTGGAGAGATATTTCAATGGATTTAATTGTTGGCTTACCTAAATCAGGCAATAAGTCAATCATCATGGTGGTAGTATATCGTCTTTCCAAATATCCTCATTTATGTTCAATTCAATGTCCATTCACCACATCCACAATGGCTCAAATTTGTATGGATAATATATTCAAACTCCATCACATGCCTCATTCTATTGTCTCTAACCAAGATCCAACTTTCACCAGCAATTTTTGGCAAGAATTGTTCAAACTTTAGGGAAACCAATTGCATTTCAAAACTACCTATCATCCCCAGAATGATGGACAAACTGAAGCTATCAAAAAGTGTTTGGAAACATATTTGAAGTGTTTAGCATCCGACAGAAAAAATCAGTGGGCTCAATGGTTAACCTTAGCTAAATGGTGGTACGACACATCATACCATACTACCACTTGCATGACTCCTCTTAAAGAAGTCTATGGAAAAAATACACCATCGGTTCCCTCATACATGTCAAGTTCCTCCAAGATTTAGGAGGTTGACGACAATCTTACAGTCTGAGTGGCCATTCTCCATAACCTCAAAGAAAATTTGTTCATGGCTTAGAATCGTATGAAGCAATAGGAGAATCATGGTAATTATGAAAGTCAAATCATTGAAGGAGACCAAGTGTTTATTCGTTTGCAAAATTATAAACAGACTTCACTCAAAGATGAACACTATCAGAAAATTTCCCCCAAATTTTATGGTCCTTATACAATTCTCAAGCTAGTGGGGATTGTGGTCTACCAGTTAGCTCTTCCTACTCATTCTAAGCTCCTTCTTGTTTTTCATGTCTCATGCTTAAAGAAAGTGATTGGATTTAAGTCTCAGACTCAAATTCGTCTCCATAGGAAATATGCAAGGAAGTGTCAGTTCAATGGAAATATACAACTCTAGAAGATGCCACATGGGAACCGACTACCATTCTACAACAATTTCTTCATCTCAAACCTTGAGGAAAATGTTTTTCTTCAAGGGAGTGGGCATGTTAGGGACCTAAGCTCCCTAACCCCTCATATATGTAGAATCATATATTTTCCATGTAATAAAGGATTGTTGTTGGGTATTCTACCCTACGGACTAATAAGCTAGGGCTCTAAGCTTATACGCAGATCATGACCCTCAAGACTTAACTTTTAAC
Organism: Picea glauca; assembly: GCA_000966675.3. Classification (NCBI taxonomy): domain Eukaryota; kingdom Viridiplantae; phylum Streptophyta; class Pinopsida; order Pinales; family Pinaceae; genus Picea; species Picea glauca. The sequence continues at coordinate 21,611 of JZKD02S2283406.1, read as the reverse complement.
CTTCTACCCGAATCTGAAACCCCTTTCTTCACATGCATACAAGAGAAGACTAAACCAACCTTTTTCCAGATGGCTGAAGTAGATCCTCCGTTGAGATTCTTATCCCCTTGCTGCTGCTGCTCCTTCCAAAAGCTTCCCTGCAATCACGACAAGACTATGCATGCATGCTACTGATCTATTATAGGG
>JZKD02S2283373.1:18758-34760 GCA_000966675.3 Picea glauca | reverse complement strand
CAAACGGTGTCCTCTTAATGGTACTCTAATAGTTGTTGTTGTATGCAAATTCTACTAGTTGAAAGAAATATTTCCAATGTTTGTATTGCTCCATTACATATGTTGGACACATATACCACACTTAGAGGGGGGTTGAAAGAGTGTGGGGCTCTTTTTCCCAAAACTTCCCTCTTACACAAAACTCATTAGTTAGCATTCAACATGTATTCATTACTCATTGTTGTCATTTATAACCAGTTAGATGTGAACACATATCAGCAATATATATCAATAGTATATCATCAACAAGTCATCACCAAAATTCATCACCACAAGAAACTCAAATAACACAAGATGCATGTAAAAGTTTTATTTTTACTACGGACTACAATCCTTGGGGTTTATCAGCAACAACTAAATAGAGTACAACTCTACAAGAGCACCAAATCTATATGCAAGACTCACCTTACATCCTCAGCACCAGCTAAGTTGAGGCAAAAATCCTCCATAGATATCAATCTGTCACAGGTATGTGACCTGTTAGTAGTTCAGCTCGTGTGTGTACTCGATTTGGCTCACTGCATCTCGCGTATGTACGCGACCAATCTATAATGCAGCATGCATCTACTTATGAGCAACTAGGGTTTTTCTTTGCTTCACATGCTCAGATATTTTTCTCCCTTCAATCACATTCTCTTATGTCTTTCACTATCCAAAATGACCACCAACTAGTCACAACACATCCAAGCTCGCCAATATCTTATTCATGTTTTTTAATCATACAATATAAATGCTACTCAAACATGTGTAAAAAACTAGTATACTATAACCATCATATCAATATTGAATCATAAGAGTGTTGCTCACTCCATCAACCAACTCAACCCATATCATAACAACCATATAGACAATGCCTTAAGCATTCACCAAACAAACAAGAATATCCATCAAGTCAATAATATCACCATACCAGAATCTTTGTGGTAGATCTGAGCCCATAGAGTGCATATCTGAAACCTACTTCAGTCTTCAGTAGTTAGTTATCAGCTCAAACACAAATCTCCATGACTTTATCCATTGTACATGCCCTGTCTTCATACAGCCCATGTGTGTACGTGCTCTATCCCATTACATCCTGCGTGTGTATGTGTTATGGCTCTTACAGCCCATGTATACCTTAGAAGCTAGGGTTTTTTAAGCTCCAGGACTTTTTCCATCAAGATCTCAAACATTGTTGAAACTTTGATGTGTCCATGAGATCCTCCTCACGCTCTTTCTCTCACAATAGATCTTCAATCATGCTCAAGAGATACTCACAAAAGAGACACAAGAGATACTCCCAAAAATGTACTTTTCACAAGAGACCTAGCCTCTTATTTATACTTCTTCATCTTCTAGATCACTTAACCCACTTGTAGGTCACTTAATCCATTCTAGGTCACTTAACCGGTTTTCCTCATTTTAGGGGTAACCACTTTCCATAAATAGAAATTTTTCCATTACTTTATCATTTAAATATTCCTCCTCGATTTTGTCACCTAGCTTTAATATTTAAATAGTCCTCCTTGACTTTGTCACTTCAATTTATCATTTAAATAATAATTTCTTCCTCTCATGCACTTTGACTTCTTTGACCTCATGGGGCTTCAAGCCATCATATGGGGGTCCTTTAACTTCCTAGGGCCATAACTCTCAAACCATGAGGAGTTATGTGACATTCTACATACCACCGAAAATGGCATGACAAGAACTATCCATCTAGGATAGTTTCACCAACAAAATCATTGATCTTCATCTCATTATTCCACATACAAGCATGGGTTCTCTCAACCAGAACTCAACTGCAAAGCATCTTCCTATGAGGGATTTCACTATAAGGGGGCCACTTTGGAGTTCATTCATTTGTACTTCTTATCAACCATGACAAGAAAATAATGAGTCATCTTTACATCAAACAAACTATGCATCACATACAAATGAATCCATCTTCATCATGTATAAATGACAACTCATTGATCCATCTTCATCTATGCATCATATCAATGATAACTTATTGATCCATATTCATCGATTGGTTTCCACTTGACATATATCATTCTCATCAAGGACAATACATATATATTATTCACCAATCATCAATCAATCAAGCCTATCAATCAATCTATTAACATCAATCAATCACTTAATCACTTGAAATCAATCCTTTGACATTAATCAATCAAATCATTGGCATCAATGAAAACATGATCCAACAATCTCCCCCTTTGGAATTGATGGAAATACCAATCATTGATGTGAACACCAATCATTGATTTCAACATGTAGACAAGGCATTCTCTACATCAATAGTCATCAATCATAACAATTTGACTATCTCTCCCCATCATACTATCTCTACCTATCAATAAACATCAATCACATCAATGTGACTATCTCTCCCCCTTTGACATCAATGGAAAAGGGCCATTCTCCTCTTGGGGTTGCTCCCCTTTCTTGAAATCTCCTTGTGATTGCTCACCCTGTCTGAATTCCTTTGATCTTCCTATGAATAATCTCTCCCCTTTTGAACAAGGGATATCACTCTGATGTAATGCTGAAGATACATCATTCATACTCCCCCTGTGACCATCGCTCCCCCTGGAATTATGACTATGTGCTCTTTCTTCAAATATAGGGCTCTTTTCTAGGTATGCATATGATAAATATCTTCTCCTAGAATCATGGGAAGAAGAATGACTTCCCCTATGGGTATGTCTCCCCCTATCTCCTTTGCAATATGATCAGCATTCAATTGCTACTACTCAACTNCTTCAGTCTTCAGTAGTTAGTTATCAGCTCAAACACAAATCTCCATGACTTTATCCATTGTACATGCCCTGTCTTCATACAGCCCATGTGTGTACGTGCTCTATCCCATTACATCCTGCGTGTGTATGTGTTATGGCTCTTACAGCCCATGTATACCTTAGAAGCTAGGGTTTTTTAAGCTCCAGGACTTTTTCCATCAAGATCTCAAACATTGTTGAAACTTTGATGTGTCCATGAGATCCTCCTCACGCTCTTTCTCTCACAATAGATCTTCAATCATGCTCAAGAGATACTCACAAAAGAGACACAAGAGATACTCCCAAAAATGTACTTTTCACAAGAGACCTAGCCTCTTATTTATACTTCTTCATCTTCTAGATCACTTAACCCACTTGTAGGTCACTTAATCCATTCTAGGTCACTTAACCGGTTTTCCTCATTTTAGGGGTAACCACTTTCCATAAATAGAAATTTTTCCATTACTTTATCATTTAAATATTCCTCCTCGATTTTGTCACCTAGCTTTAATATTTAAATAGTCCTCCTTGACTTTGTCACTTCAATTTATCATTTAAATAATAATTTCTTCCTCTCATGCACTTTGACTTCTTTGACCTCATGGGGCTTCAAGCCATCATATGGGGGTCCTTTAACTTCCTAGGGCCATAACTCTCAAACCATGAGGAGTTATGTGACATTCTACATACCACCGAAAATGGCATGACAAGAACTATCCATCTAGGATAGTTTCACCAACAAAATCATTGATCTTCATCTCATTATTCCACATACAAGCATGGGTTCTCTCAACCAGAACTCAACTGCAAAGCATCTTCCTATGAGGGATTTCACTATAAGGGGGCCACTTTGGAGTTCATTCATTTGTACTTCTTATCAACCATGACAAGAAAATAATGAGTCATCTTTACATCAAACAAACTATGCATCACATACAAATGAATCCATCTTCATCATGTATAAATGACAACTCATTGATCCATCTTCATCTATGCATCATATCAATGATAACTTATTGATCCATATTCATCGATTGGTTTCCACTTGACATCTATCATTCTCATCAAGGACAATACATATATATTATTCACCAATCATCAATCAATCAATCCCATCAATCAATCTATTGACATCAATCAATCACTTAATCACTTGAAATCAATCCTTTGACATTAATCAATCAAATCATTGGCATCAATGAAAACATGATCCAACAATATCCCCCTTTGGAATTGATGGAAATACCAATCATTGATGTGAACACCAATCATTGATTTCAACATGTAGACAAGGCATTCTCTACATCAATGGTCATCAATCATAACAATTTGACTATCTCTCCCCATCATACTATCTCTACCTATCAATAAACATCAATCACATCAATGTGACTATCTCTCCCCCTTTGACATAAATGGAAAAGGGCCATTCTCCTCTTAGGGTTGCTCCCCTTTCTTGAACTCTCCTTGTGACTGATCACCCTATCTGAGTTCCTTTGATCTTCCTATGAATAATCTCTCCCCTTTTGAACAAGGGATATCACTCTGATGTAATGTTGAATATACATCGTTCATACTCCCCCTGTGACCATCGCTCCCCCTAGAATTATGACTATGTGCTCTTTCTTCAAATATAGGGCTCTTTTCTAGGTATTCATATGATAAATATCTTCTCCTAGAATCATGGGAAGAAGAATGACTTCCCCTATGGGTATGTCTCCCCCTATCTCCTTTGCAATATGATCAGCATTCAATTGCTACTACTCAACTGAATCATAGATCAACTTCTCTTTCAATGATGATCCTTGGACCAGTCCATGCATCAAACTTGTGCCATACCATACATCATGAAACAAAAGACATGTCAACAATAAAATAGAGAATCATGAACAAAATATCAACCAAATACATCATGTACCAAATCATGCCCACCATTCACAACACCCATGTACATCAACCATCTACATCAACATCATACAATGTGCCAAAAGATATCATCCATGGAATGTATCAACCATATGCCTCTATCAACATGTCAACATGTGCATCTACCAATATGCCAACCATGGGCATCTACCAACATGCCAAAAAAGTGTCATACCACTCATGATATGTCTCTACCATGAACCAAGTGCCTCAATTATCAAATGCCTCATGTACCAAAATATATGCTAATCAAGTAATACCAATGGTGTACTATCATCCAAGTACTCATCATCCAAACATATATCAAAAATGTACTTCAACATATATCACTACTTTCACCAAGAAAATATACCAACCATGCACCAACATGATGAATCCTCATACATGTATATCAAGTCCTCCATAAAACATGTGCCAATCAAACTGCTAGTAGGTGCCTCTACCATTGTTTCAATCATGCATCAACTATAGATCAAGCCATGACTAATCAATGATGTACAACATGATCACTTCATCAAATCACCAACTACATGTCCCAATATGTAGCCCATTCATATGCCAAATGCATGCACCAATGTATCCAACAAGTAATCTTTCAATAATACATCATAAGATATATCAATGAAACTCAAAATATGTACTAGCCATGTACACCAAGAGATCATCATCAATCCTCCATTCACTACAACAAATACTAAGCATCCAACAACAGATGTATTATTAGTATGCTTCAATATATCAATGATATCTCAAGATATATCACATAACCAGGGTGCGATAACTTCATTGTCATAACCATCATTGTTCTTTAACATAAAATGTCTCAATCCATACTCATGGGTTAGTGCCATGCATCAGAGATAGCCTTTCATTATTTTTATCATCACATTACATAATCCAATATAGAATCATGGAAACTTGTAGCAAACAATGTCAGAACTTGCAACAAATAATGTCAGACCCTGTAACAGAGTGTTATACTATCACATAAAGTTGCAACCCATGTGCATTGCCTTTTTCCCAAGGCTTTACCACATATATGCAGCTTGTTGCACAACAGATCACTTATGTGCGTGACCTATTCAAGGTCAGTCTGTGTATGTACGTGACTGATACCATTGTCACTCGCGTATTCTTCAGTAGATGACTGACTATAGATTCCCTTAAGGCTTTCATTCTACTCTGGCTGCTTGGTCTTCTTTACTCACTTCTAAAGGTGTCCCTTCTTCTCAGAACTTGAGCTCTGAGCATCCATTTTTTCAAATATGTCTCCCTTCCTTACTTGATTCCTTCTTCTAGCCATGCTATGTGACTTCCTCATCATGGAATTTCTTCTTGTGTTTCAACAATCCTAGGATTTGTGGGAAAATCCACTACAGTTGTAGCATCTCATGTTGTTACAATGAAAACCAATGTGTCCTACTTGATCACATCTCCAACACATTATGGTGTTATAAAATCTTCCATTATATATTCTTTCATAAGCTCTGCATTCAACATATTTGTGACCATATTCATTACATGAATAACAATGCCCATGAAAAATACTTTCATACCTTAGCTTTGGTGTCCCAAAGATAGCTTCTTGATGTCTTCCTTGCTATGTTATTCTGAAATTTTCTTTGCCTTGTGTGGATGGTTTATTTGCAACATTTCCTTCATCCTTTGATGGACTTACCTCGTGCTCCTTTGACATGCTTGCTTCAGCATGTGTAGCTTCTCCTTTGTAACCAAGACCTGATTTATCATATGGTGATATTTGATTTTCCAATATCTCACTCAAGATTTGTGAGATATTCAAGAATTTTTTTGACTTCTCTACCTTCTTTCTAAGGTCAAAAATTTCAGCTTCTAACTTATGACATGACTCTTCCTTTTCATTTATTTTATTCTTCAATAGTTCCTCTACCATTTTGGCTTCTTCAAATTGGGTTTTGATATGGATAAGAGTTTCAAATTTTTTGATAATCTCATCATCTACCTACTTTTATTCATTTTCATTCTTTAGTCTTGTGGTCTCTTCTTCCTTTTCTTCTACTTGAGTCTTATTACTCTCCTTTTGTTCCTTGAGCATTTCTTTTAACTTCAAGATGTGATTTTGACTCTTCTTAAGAAACTTCTTAGTGTTATTCAAAAGATAGCTATAGTCTATATAATAGTGATCATTTCTATATTCATATAGACCCTCTTCAACTTTCTCTTTAAGCTCCAATAGTTTTCCTTCTACTTCTTCCATGGGATAACAATCAACTAGTTTTATCCAAACTACTTCTAGATCTTTTTCACTAGTAGATAAAATTCAACATCATCACATTTTGAATTAATGTAATCGAGGGTTTGTGGAGATTCTTTACCTTCATTTGAAATGTCTTCAAGATATTCCTCTTTTTGAACATCATCACATGATTCTTTTCCTTCATTTGGAATGTCTTCAAGATCTTCCATTTTTCCATCACATTTAGAAATAATGCAATCAAGAGTTTTTAGTGATTCTTTACCTTCATTATTCTTGATGGAATCGTCTTCAAGGTCTTCCTTTTTTCTTTGATATGTATCCTCTAGCTTTAGCCATAGATCCTTGGTGGAAGTGCATTGTCTGATGCTCTCTTTTACAAGGCTTGAGAGTCCACTAAGAATGGTCTTGAGAGAAAATGCATCATTCTTCTTTCCTTCCCTTTGAGATGAAAACTTTGACTTGTTCTTCAATGAAATTGATCCACCAATGGTTGCCTTCCAAATACCTATTCCCATTTCTATCAAATGTACTCTCATCTCTATTCTCCAAGTAGAATTAGTTTTTGTCATCAAGGATTGGAACTTCATCATCCATTCGTGTGTCCATGGATCTCCTCCAAGATTGTTAAGGATCATAATGAATTCCTCACTCTGATACCAATTGTTGAACACATCTACCACACTTAAAGGGGGGGTGAATGAGTGTGGGGTTCTTTTTCCAAAAACTTCCCTCTTACACAAAACTCATTAGTTAGCATTCAACATTTATTCATTACTCATTGTTGTCATTTATAACCAACTAGATGTGAACACATATCAACAATATATATCAACGTTATATCATCAACAATTCATCACCACAAGTCATCACAACAAGGAAATCAAAGAACACAAGATGCATGTACAATTTTTATTTTTATTACAGACTACAATCCTTGGTATTTATCAGCAACAACTCAAAAGAGTACAAGTCTACAAGAGCACCAGCTCTATATGCAAGACTCAACTTACATCCTCAACACCAACTGAGTTGAGGCAACAATCCTCGATATATATCAATCTGTCATAGGTACACGACCTGTCGGTAATGCAGCCCACGTGTGTACGTGCTCTGGATCACTACAGTCCGTGTATGTACATGTCCAATCTATAATGAAACATGCATGCACTTTTGAGTAACTAGGTTTTTTCTTTGCTTCACATGCTCAAATCTTCTACTCCCCGTAATCACATTCTCTTTTGTCTTTCACTATCCAAACTGAACACCATCCAATCACAACACATCCAAGCTCTCCAATAGATTATTCATAATTCTCAATCATACAATATATATGATACTCAAACATGTGTAAACAACCATTATATTATAACCATCATATCAATAATGAATCATATGAGTGATGCTCACTCCATCAACCAACTCAACCCATATCATAACACCCATACCAGGAATGCCTTAAGAATTCACCAAATAGACAAGAATATCCATGAAGTCCATAATATCACCATACCAGAATCTTTATGGTAGATCTGAGCCCATAGAGTGCAGATATGGAACATGCCTCAGGCTTCAGTAGTCTGTTATCAGCTCAAACACAAATCTCCATGACTTTATCCACTGTACACACCTTGTCTTCATGCAGCCTGTGTTTGTATGCACTCTGGTCCATTACAACCCGCGTATACCTCAGAAACTAGGGTTTATGAAGATCTGAGACTTTTTCCGTCAAGATCTCAGACATTTCCGAAAATTTGATGTGTCCATGAGATCCTCCTCACGCTCTCTCTCTCTCAGAATAGATCTTCAATCATGCTCAAGAGATACTCATAAAAGATACACAAGAGATACTCCCAAAAATGTACTTTTCATAAGAGACCCTAGCCTCTTATTTATACTACTTCATATTCTAGATCACTTAACCCACTTCTAGGTCACTTAACCCATTTCTAGGTCACTTAACCTATTTTCCTCATTTTAGGGTTAACCACTTTCCATAAATAGAAATTTCTCCATTACTTTAACATTTAAATATTCCTCCTCGATTTTTTCACCTTATTTTAATATTTAAATAGTCCTCCTTGACTTTGTCACTTCAGTTTATCATTTAAATAATAATTTCTTCCTCTCAATCACTTTGACTTCTTTGACCTTATGGGGCTTCAAGCCATCATATGGGGTCCCTTCAACTTCGTAGGGCCGTAACTCTCAAACTATGAGGAGTTATGTGACATTCCACATACCACCAGAAATGGCATGACAAGCACTATCCATCTAGGATAGTTTCACCAAAAAAATCATCGATATTCATCTCATTATTCCACATACAAGAATGGGTTCTCTCAACAACAACTCAACCGCAAAGCATCTTCCTGTGAGGGATTTCACCATAAGGGGACCACTTTGGAGTTCATCCATTTGTACTTCTTATCAACCATGACAAGAAAATACTAAGTCATATTTACATCAAACAAACTATGGATCATATACAAATGAATCCATCTTCATCATGTATCAATGAAAACTCATTGATCCATCTTCATATATGAATCATATCAATGATAACTTATTGATCCATCTTCATCGATTGGTTTCCACTTGACATCTATCATTATCATCAAGGAAAATACATATACAGTGTTCATCAATCATCAATCAATCAAGACTATCAATCAATCCATTGACATCAATCAATCACTTAATCACTTGACATCAATCCTTTGATATTAATCAATCAAATCATTGGCATCAATGACAACATGATTCAACAACATACGTACGCAACATATTCTCCAAAATCTAGTTCGTTCTTTCTATTTTCCCAAATATCTATGGGTGATATGTTGTACTAAATTTTAGTTGTGTTCCCAAAGACTCTTGGAAACTAGTCCAAAATCATCCTGTAAACACCCAGCCCCAATCGGATATGATACTTCTTGGTACTCCATGTAACCTCACAATATCGTTAACAAAAACTATGGATATATCTGAAACCTAACACATTGTGCGCAGAGGAATAAAGTGTGCACTCTTCGTTAGAGTGTCAACTACCACAAACATTGAGTCATGTCTCTTTAATTTTGGTGGCAATCCAACAATAATTTCCATCAAAATGACTTCCCATTTAGATTAAGTAATAATGTGTGGTTGTGAAAATTCGGTTGGATGTCTATGTGCATCCTTCACTTGTAGACATTCTAGACATAGCGCCATGTAACTAACTATGTCTTCTTTCAATCTCTTCCAGAAGAATAAAGGCTTAAGGTCTACCTTCATCTTCGTGACTCCTCGATGAGCTTCACTCAAGATCAAACTTCTTAATTCTTCGTTAGGAGGTATGTAAATTATTCCATTAAATATTAACAATCCATCATTGTCTAAATAATAACCTTCAAAATTCGGTACCATCATGGTATTTTGTCCAATATTATCCTTAACTTCTTTATATGAGTCATCGTCGATCTGTAAAGTTAGAATCTTTTCTTGAAGATTCATCATAAGTGGTATTATTGAGAATATGTTTGGTCTCTGACTCAACGCATTTGTCGCTTTGTTCACATTTCCTTTAATGTAAATAATATCAAAGTCGTATTCACTAAGTAATTATGACCAACGTCTTTGTCTCATGTTCAAGTCTCTTTGTGTGAAAATATGATCCAAACCACATTGATCTGTCTTTAATTTGAATTTTCATCTGATCAGATAACGTCTCCAAACTCTTAAGGAATATATAATTGCTAACAACTCTATGTCATGCGTTGTATAGTTCTCTTCATGCTTTCTCAATTTCCTTGAAATGTAAGTGATCGCTCGACCGTTGCATCAAAACTCCACCTAAAACTTCCTTGGATGCATCCATGCATACCAAGAATACCTTTTCTATGTCAGGGAATTTGATTATTGGTGTTTTCGTCAACAAATATTTAATATTTTTAAATGCTTCCGCGCATTTCTCTATCCAAACAAACTTCTTGGTTTTCTTTTTCAATTCCATGATTAGATTTCATATCTTCAAAAAACCATCGACGAACCATTTGTAATATCTTCATAAAATCGTAAATCTACGTACTTCTTGTACGTTTTTCAGTCTTGACCATTCCATAATAGCCTCAACTTTTTTTGGATCCACATCAATACCTTCACCAGATATGATATGTCCCAAGTAATGAATCTTCGATTGGTAAAAAGAACATTTTGATTGCTTCCCACACAATTTGTTTTCTCTTAGACGTTGTAGGACCAATCACAAGTGTTTTCTGTGTTCTTATTTCGTCTGAGAATAAATTAGTATATCATCAATAAATACTTCAGAAAACTTGTCCAAGTATTCGAGGAAAACTCCATTCATAAAACTCATGAGTACCCATAGGGAGTTCGTCAATACGAATGGTAAAACCGTAAACTTATAGTGTTAGAATCTCATCTTAAATGCGGTATTAGGGATATCTTTCTCCTTAATCTATAATTGTTGATATCCCGATCTCAAATGAATCTTTGAAAATAACATTGCTCACTTCATCTGGTCAACCAAATCATCTATTCTTGATAATGGATATTGGTTCTTTACCATCACTTTGTTAAATTGAGGATAGTCAATACAAAGTCTCCATGATCCATAAATATCATGAAAATAAATATCGCACCCCACAATGATATGTTTGGACATATAAGTCCCAAATCCAACAATTCCTTCAATTGAATTTTCAACTCCTTTAATTCAGGCATTGAAATTTGATATGGTGTTCTCGTTATCGGTTTAGCTCGAGGCTTCAAGTCTATTGTAAAATCCAACTCTCTTTTGGGTGGTAAACCTGGTTACTCTTTTAAAAACACGTCTACAAACTCTGGCACCATATGAAGGTTTTATAATCCTTCCACCTCGCCCTTTCCGTTAAGCACTAGGATTGCATATAGTTTGAATCCTTTGCACATAAACTTCTGTACCTATAGGGAAGAAATAAATATCAAGGAAACCCCTTGGTTTCTTCTTACAATCACTCTAATATGTCCCAAATCATCTGTGAAACTTAACCATTTCATCATATAGCTAAGTAACGCATCATGTGATTCCATACAAACCATACCAATCACTATGTGATAGTATCCTAAGATTGTGACATATGGGTTATTGTTCATTCCAAAATCTCCCAAGATAAAGCTACAGTCTGTAACCTTTCCTCCAACCTTTTGTTTGGCACCTGATGCCATTTCTACGTATTTGAACTCATCCTGCTTGAATTCTTTACCTTAATTCTCTTTATCACTTGACTAGAGATAAATATCTATGTAGCACCTGGATCTATCAAAATATTAAAAGTTTGATCGATGATCATACCTTACGTCTCGAGCATAGTGGATTGATGATCAACCTAGTGATTATTCACCGCTATGTGTATCTTATGGGCCTTGACCAAATCTCCAATTGTAGTGGGTCTTAATGATCTAACCCCTATGGATTTATTAATCAGACAGTCTCGTTGGTAATGTGTCTCACCACATGTCGAACATCTATCTTTGATCCAGTACTCCTGGTCCCTGAAGTGGAAATTGTTGGATTAACAGTCTATGATCTTGGACTTTTATACTAAACATGCCTAAATTGTTTTTGTTGTTGTAGACAACACTATTTTTGTTGTTGTGTTCCTATGTAAGGAGTCCTATGATGCAGATTTTTTTGTCGTGGTGTCACGAACATAGGTTCTCTTCATGTATCTTGATGCCCCGAAGTATGTTTGGCTAGTGTCTGATGTTGTTGCAATCCTGATGACGTATGTCCAGTTTATATATAAGGATTCTTGCCTTGACCCCCATTGTTCATATCTTCCTCAGCTATGAGGGCCTTATGAATTGCATCATACAACGTCTCAGGTGTTAGAATCCTCACCTTTGTACGAATGTTGAAGTTAACACTGAACACAAACTTGTTGACCTTTAACTTCTATGTGTTCATATGTGGAGCATACCTAAGTAGCTCCATGAATCTAGCCTCATACTTTGGCACCGTACAACCACCCTATCATAAGGAGTTGAACTCATTAAGTTGGTGCTCAATGAATTCATCAGACAAGTACCTCTCCCAAAACCATTCCTCGAACAACTCCCATGACACATCTTCAATGACCATATTTAGTTAAGGTAGGAGCCTCTTCCACCATAGAAGAGAAATCCCCTTTAGAGAAAATACTTCCATGTGGACATTCATGTTAGAGGTGTAATCACGAAGTGTGAAGCACATCACCATATTCTCCAACCATGCCATAGTAGATGAGCCATCCGTGGAACCCATGAACTCGAGAAACTTCAACTTCTCGATTTCTCTGTGTATACTACTTCTATCAGCTGGAGCATGCTATGAAACCTCATTGGGTATAGACACTCTACCCTCATCTCGATCCAAAATGTTAATCAATGCCTCTGACATCCTTTGGAAGGATCTCATCATCCTACCACATCTCCCACAACAACCTGCTCATGTTCAATAACCTACTCATCTCCCTAGGGATTATACCCTTCTCGTCTGGATACTATCAAAGGTGTCACACCTCTTCCTCCAACACCACATCATATACTTCCCCTGCATCCTCTAACCATGATTACCTACATGTACAATTTCAAAATTTAATTTGCGATAAAATTTAATCATTTATTTAACACAGACGAAGGCGTAATGACCCAATGTTTCAAGGTTAAACTCACTCTGATACCATATGTAACATCCCATTGATTTAGTAACATTAAAGAAAATGAATACAATGGTTTTAAAAATATATATATATATATCATAAATTACATAACAAGAAGTGAGTACACTATCAATTTCTATCTTAATTAAAGATTGTGCATTCAATGCACTAATTACATGCCATCATAAAATTACGCAAGTAAAATTTATTCCAAATTTAAATAATCAATTAATTGCTTCCATAAGTATAAAGATCTATGGAGGAAAGGGAGGCTTCCAATTATTTTAAAAATTATGTTAGGGTTCATATCATTATAAATATATATAAGAATATATATAATAAAATTGTAATAGCCACTTTGTTATGAAATAAAAGTAAGTGGGTATAGTAGTCGTATTTTTTATTTAATTTTTAAAGAGAACGTCAAGGGAAAAAGTTACTCGAAATTAGCATAATTTAATATTACACGTTCGTTTCTCATTACATCCCATACTACAAGTCCCATTATACAACATCATTTCTACTAACAGATTAAATCTTAACACAAGCCATCCAGAATAGCTACCCCTCCAACCTACTTCCAAGGTTAGGACCTCCAAGGCACATAATCAATGCTCAAGTCTAGGATTCATCCAATCGATTTTAACCATTAAGGTCTCGAGACTCGTGACTTTTCTAGGGAAAAAGGAAACATCTAATTCCCATACCCAAACTAAAATCTAGACTCAAGAATTAGAATAACAGAAAAATACTTATTCATAATGCAAATGTATACTATTACAATAATTCACTATCTTTCTTTTCTAAAGGATAGGGAGAATTTCAATAACATCATGACATAAAATTAATAGTGAAAACTAGAGACCTTCAACAGACAATCTATTATAAATGACAGTTTCAACTTACCCAAGGTTGCTTGGAATAAGTGTGACAACCCTCCATGGTACAACCATGTTGGTAGATATTCGATTTACATAATATTTTAAAACACAAAAATAAGAGAAGAGAAAAATGCTCAACCCTAAGAGGAGACTACAAGCTTACTTTGAACTTTCTGAACTAACATATATTGTGATGAAGTAAAACTGCATATGTGTGATGTTTGTTCTATGAAAGGGTTCAAAAATCTAGTTTTAGATCCCTACATTTCTCTTTTGGGAACCATAGTGCCAAGTAAGAAGTATGCAGATGGGCATTTTAAAAGTCCCAAGCCCAAGACAAAAAAGCAAGGTGTGCACAAAGTCTACTCAAGGGTGCAGAGACCTTAGTATTCAGAAGATCGGGAGCTCAGGAGAGACAATAAAAAACTACACAGAGTAAGCACAAGAGGTGAGTAGGAAACCGTTTAAGTCCATATTCTAGGAGGGTAGTGCAAGAGAGTGACAGAGTTTAGTTCAATAAATGGCAAAGTTCAAGAGGTAGAACGTGTGCAAAGATCCAAGTGGGAATATCAAGAGTGTGAAATACATTGATAAGAATTAGTGGATGGGATCTAATCACAAGGACTTGAAATCCCCACAACCGTCTGATTAGTCTAGACTTGTGCACTTGTTAAACCCTGAGTGCTTTGTGTTAGATTTTAGGCTAATTTTAAAATTCAGCAGTCTCTTTTAATTTCAAAGAAAAAACACCTTAGATCTGAAGCACAAACAGCATATAGAGATAGATCTATAAAAGACAGTGACAGTAGAAGAAGACAAACATTCATAGATCTCAGATCTTAAAACCATAATAGAAGATCTAAATAACTTATTTCAGAAATCTAGAAATAAAGAAGTATTATAGTAGCAGAGTACGTAGTGCTTATTTAACAGATCTATGACATCAAATATATAATAGTAGATACAGCAGATCTATATCTTGATTCTAAAACTAAGCTCTTCTAGTTGTAACAACAGATTATTGTAATAGCAGATTTATAACAGAGTTCTGGTACTATACTCGAAAAGTAACAAGGAGCATATAATATGAAACTATGCAGTGCTTATCCAATAACAACAACTCTGTAGTAAAGTCAGATCTAAAACTAGAAGAAACAATTTAGAAAGCATACCTGGTACCAACCTTACCTCGGAATATAGTACACCACCACAATTGAAATAGGTCCAGAATGTTATGCTCAGTTAAAGGTTCAGTTCATGGATCTACACAGGATCTTTTAAGCCAATGATAGAAGGAGTTTTCTTGCCACCAAGTTAATAGGTTAAGGGGATAATCATCACAGTTTCAAACCCTCAAAAATCAAACCTTATCCAAGCAAAATTTCAGATCTGGTTTGACTAGACTGAGTGTAAACCCTAGCCACACCAGTGAGCTAAACCCCAAATGAAGCAGCTGGTACAAGCGGCAGCTAGCT
>JZKD02S2283373.1:0-11705 GCA_000966675.3 Picea glauca | reverse complement strand
TTTCATTAATGATTTTATTATAACAAGGTCTAATGATTTAAAATGTTTTCTAGGTCACCTAGATTTATTGACTCAAGTTTTTAATTACACGACGTGCCCTTCAAGGCGCACCCCCATGCTCCAAGGGAGCCACTCTCCTTTGACTTGTTTTGGAAGTTTGTTTACGTAACCCCCCCTTCTCTCCCAAGGATTTTGTGACCTCTCGGTCAAGGATATTCAAATTTATGAGCAAAGTTGGCTCTTCGAGCTCTTATTGGAACACAAAACCATTATACACAGGCCCCTTTTCTCCTAAGACACAAATTCTATGAGACCCATGGGCTCTTTCCTTGAGCTCTCTTTGGAAATTTTAAATTGGCAGGTGCTAGCTCCTTCTGCTAGGCCCCCCCCTCATATGACCTTAGACTATGATCAGACACCCATCCAAAGGGCGCTTCGAAGCTCTAGGATCTTGGTGTTTTCACTCTATGCTCCGACCAATCCTTCTGGAGTCAAAATCCTGTGAAACTACAGAAACAAGTTCAACGGTCCTCATTCCTTCCTAAGATAGATGACTCAATATATTTCCTCGGAATTTCGGCCTCGGTTGAATCTGCATTCACTCTCCAAGAGACTTCTAAATCAATGAACTCGCGGAGCACCAAATCCACGATGGGAACAATGGTCTAGATTAACTTTATTCTTCATCCCTCTATACTTTTAGATCCTCCTACCTCTATTCCTCCCGAATAGTGAACCAATGAAGCATTGATCGAACACCACGTGTCCTATCCCAATGGACGACCAGGGTTGCTTCAGCTCTAGGCTCTTCATAATTTATTTTCCCAGACTTACCTTTGTCCTTTCAGAGGGCTATTCCTCTGGATCTTCAAATCCACTGCTACATGTCCCTTCCAGATCCAATGGTCAAGGTTTAATTTGTTGCTTTGGAAATTACACTTCTTCTCCACATAGATCTCCTGGAGATCATTCTCGCGAGCTCTCTAATATTTCTCCACTTGTCCTCCCGATCTGATAGTTCATATTAGATTTGCACTTCACCCTTTAGGAGTTTTCTCCTCCTCGCTTCTTTTCTACACTCTGAAGTATACAACCTCCAGAGTGAGGGATCCTCCACAACATGTCCCTCTAAACGATGGGCGGTGCCATTCTAATTTAGGACTTGGGACTTCAGTTATCTCGCTCTTCTTGTGCACTTAAAAGGGTTTAGTTCTCGTGCACTTTTTCTGGATCCAATTCTTGTTAATCCACCACACCCAGATCTGATGGATGGGATTTGTTCCTCTCCTCAGCACACTCCTCCTATCTGGACGTGGGATTCGACGACCTAGATCTTTTTCTCTACAATTGATTTGATGGCATATTTTTCTCCTCCTCCTATGATTTGGTTTTCTCCCGAAATTGGGAAAATTTGCAAGTGTCTTAGGCTGCGACCTTCAATCCTTCTCCTACAAGCCTGATTATCTTAGGTCTCATCTTCTCTTTTTGGAATGCTATCCCTCCTAAGATTCCATACTTGGAACAAGTCCATCAATGCACACTTTGTTCTAACTCTCTTGAGCTTGTGTCAATGTAATTTGACCTCGACGTCGGCGCACACTTGATCTTTCACTGTGAAATCTTGCACTGCCACTTATGAGCTTGTACACTTGCTCAAAACTCCAAAAGGGGTCTCGGCCCTTCTTCTTTCTTCCAAATTAATTCTTCCACCATCCTCGCACTTAAGGCTCATACTCCTAGGATTTTTTATCACTTTGACGTCAAAGTTTCTTGGCCTTCTTCTCCTCTCTACTGATATTTTGTGTGCAAAGGAACTATCCCTCCTAAGCTTTGAATTGACTTAAATATTTAAGGGTCTCGCCCCTTGTTTTCTCCTTCAAAGGAAATATTTTTCCCTCTTAGAAACCTTTCTCCCAGAAATCGAAATGGAGTTCCCTCATGCTCTCCTTGCACCTTCTCAATGCATTCCTTGCATAGCCTCTTCCCCCAAAGTGTTCAACAACTCTGCTTCCTTCAACTTCTCCAACACTTCATAATGTGTTGGTTTTGTGCACTCATTTCACTCACTCAAAGGACTCCTTGTTGAGCCCTTCCTTCATAGTATTTAGTAACTCTTTGGGTGTCTTGTCCTTGACAGTTCTCTCCTCTTTGAACTTGAAATAAAGTTCTCTTGTGCACACTTGCACCTGCTCAATGCCCTCATGGCAGAGCTCTCAATGTATTCAACAACTCTGGCTATGTTTTCTCTTTCACAAACTTTCCCTTCCAAGGTGTTCAATAACCTTGAGGCTCCTCTTGAGTTGTGATTTCCCTAGCGTTCCCTCTTGGCACGTTCTTCTCTAATTCAAAACAGTTCAAATGCACACTCCTTTCATTGGCTACAGAGTTTCCGATACCCTATTGTACACTCCTTCCACGGCCTAAAGAACCCAGAACAACTCAACACCTCTCAAACAGATAGTGGATTCTATCTTTACACTACAGATGAAATCTAACACATACACCTACAACATATATTCATAACCACACAGAGMAAACATTCATCAAATACAAACATTCACCACACAARAATTGATAAAATGTGAAATATGTTTTTTGTATTAATATCATAATGTCAAATACAATGTGTGAGCTCGGGCTGCAAYTGARTCTCGACTCTCTCCATATCTCTCCTTTCTTGTCTTACAATGATTTTTACAATCAACCTTCAGGAGTCTCTACTGGGCATACGATACAATGCTTTATACAAGAGGGGCTCAATGAGMTTTCCCTCGAAGCTACACTAGTGACATCCTATCACAATTAAAACGCCTATCTACTAAGGCAGGTTACAATGAATGAAAAAACTAGTCTGAATCAAATCTAGATCAGCCTTATAGCTAGCCATTAAAGGAGAATCTAACTCCTTCCTATACAAAGGAATCAACTCATCTCTTCCAACCCTTCCACTTTTAATTGCATTTAAAATTTAAAATTCGAGGGAAAAATGAGAGGGGTGGCACCTCTCCCCTCATTGAATGCACGTGTATGTGCTATATAGCTAGAACGCTACTGAGGTGGAGTGATGATCCTACATCATAATCCGCTGATGGGAAAATCATGAGCTCCTGCTCATGTCTCCCTCTGCTCCGTTGTTAAAATCCTCCCTGGATCTTAAAATCTCATTTGGAGTTATCCTCCTGCTTCATTTCTTTACTGTTGTTGTTGTTGTTTCTTCCCTGCTACTATTGTACGTCCACCTATTTTCATCTTCCTCATGCTGAAAACTTCTTGTGATGAAATCAACATCAGCCCCCTTATCTCCTCTACTACCTCCTCTAGTTGTTGTGTTGATTAGATTTCCTTATGAAACCTTCTCTGTTGCATCTCCTCATGTTGAGTAAAGGGTAGATCATCCTCATCTCCCATGTTGTTTTCAGTTCCTATGGCACTACCTTGCCACCCTGTTGTATACTCAAATTCTACAGGCTCCTCACTGAGTTGTTGATTAGCCATCTCCTCTTACAGTTCAACTTCTGCTAGTTCCTCTGCTGGCATATCTCCATCTTCCTCCAGCTTCTCCTCATGATAGCATGTTCCTCCTTTTGTCTCCACCTTACCCTGTTGGATGTGCATTATTTTCACCCTCACCCTTCTCTCCAGGGATTCCATTTCTTCACATAGATCAGCAAAAACTATGTTGTTTTCTTCCTCTTCTACTGCAAGTTCCAATTTTGCAGTCACCTCATGTTCAACTTCCTGGTTGAAAATTCTAAGCAATTATGATGAATGTTCTTCTTCTTCTGCTGGGGAAATTATGATGTATGTTCCTTTTCCTCCTTTAGGATAGTCTCACCTAGCTATCTTCCTGTTGTATCAGCAATACCTATGCTAGCCCCTGCTTGGCTAGTTGGAACGAATATCTGAATTACCCCAATGAGAAGAATGCTCCTCTGATCCTCCTCCATAAAAACACCTTGTTGATATGAACTCTTAGACTAGTTCATCTCTTCTCCCTTGCCCACTTGGAAATATGGAATCTCTCTATTGCCCTCATGGAAGTCTATGAGATCAACTGTTGATCTCAATTGATTTCCCACCTAGAAATTTGAACATTCATCACTTCCCTCCTGGCAATTCATGAGATCGACTGATATCTTCTCCTCCTCATCATTGAGGCTCTTTCCAACTTCTGGCTCAAATATGTGAACCACTTTCCCTGTGTGACTAGGGGTTTTAGTTTCCCTCGGCCACCTCCTCAACTATTGTTCTTGCCTTCTGCCAAAAACTTTTGAACATGCCACCTTGCTCTCTACTTCATTGGCCACTCATACCTCCAACATACGTAGGACTCTTGCTACATATTCAATGTTAGCCTGTCCATTTATTCTCTTATCTCACTAAGCTCCTTGTCCATCTCTTCTTTTCTTTTCTATTGGTGGTCTCCTCTTCAACCTCGATTATGGCCTTCAATCACCTTCTTTCTTCCCTGTCTTCATCCCACCTGGTTGTCTATTGTCTACTCTACAATTGAGAGAATGTCTAGCTTCTCCTACATCCCACCTGGTTGTTTGCTTGACTATTATGAACATGCAAAAATCCTTTACACAAAGCCTCAACATTTTTCCTTCCCTCACTTGTTGTCTACAAAAAAAATTAAAGCTCTGATACCACTTGACACAACCCCCCCTTCTCTCCTAGGGGTTTTGCGAACTCCCGATCAATGATATTCAAATTTCTAAGTTGAATCAACTCTTAGAGAACCTGCTAGAACCCAAAATCACTATACACAGGCCCCTTTTCTTCTAAGGCATAGGTTATATGAGACCCACAGGCCCTTTCCTTAAGCTCTCTTTGGCAGTTTTAAACTAGAAGGCGCTAGCTCCTTCAACTAGCCCCCCTCCTCCTATGACCTCATATTGTGATCAGGAGCCTATCAAAAGGGCGCTTTAGAGCTATGGGCTCTAGGTGTTTTCACTCTATGCTACGACCAATCCTTCCAGAGTCACAATCCTATGAAACCACGAAAACAAGATCAACGATCATCTTTCCTTCTTGAGATAGATGAATCAATCTCTTTCATTAGAATTTGGGCTTTGGCCCAATCCGCATGCACTCTCCATGAGACTTTTGATTCAACAAACTTGTGGAGCATCGAATCCATGATGAGGTGGATGGTATAGATTAACTTCGATCTTCGACACTTGGGATTTTTCACTCCTCCTATGTCTGTTCCTCCTGAATAGGGAACCAACGAAGCATTGATCGAACACCATGTGTCCTATTCCAATGGATGGCCATGATTTCTTAGGCTCCCATCTCTTTGGAATTTCTCGCCCAGACTAACCTTTGTCCTTCTGGAGGGCTATTCCTTTGGATATCTGGATCGGCTTCCACATCTCCCTTCTAGATCCAGTGAATGGGGTTTACTTCGTTGCTTCGAAAATTATGCTTCTTCTCCACACAGATATCTCGGAGCTCGTTCTCAAAAAATATTTAATCTTATGCATCCTATCCTCCTAATTCAATGGTTCATATCAGCTCCACACTTCTCCCTTCGGTAGTTTTCGCCTCCTCGCTTCTCTGCTACCCTCCAGAGTGTACAACCTCTAGAGTGAGGGATCCTCTGCCACGTTTCCCTCTAAACGATGATCATTCCTAGTCTATTTTGGGACTTCGAGACTTCAGTTATCCTGCTCTTCTTGTGCACTTAAAAGGGTTTAAGGCTCGTGCACTTTACCTATATCCAACACTTATTGATATGTGGCAACTAGATCCAATGGATGGGATTTGTTCCTCTCCTCGGTGCACTCCTCCTATCTAAATGTGGGATTCAACATCCTAGATCTATTTATCTATAGTTGATATGACGACAGTCATAGCTCCTCCTCTTGAGCTTTGTCTTTCTCCCGAAATTGGGAAAATTTGCAAGTGTTCTAGGCTGCGGTCTTGGATCCTTCTCCTACAAGCCCGATTATCTTGGGTCTTGTCTTCACTTTTGGGAACACTTTCCCTCCTGATCTTTGGGACTTGGAATAGGTCTGTCGATGCACACCTTGCACTAACTCTCCTGATCTTGTGTCAATGTAATTTGACCTCGACGTCAATGCACGCTTGTGCTTTCAATGTGTAATATTTCACTGCCACTTCTGAACTTGTACACTTGCTCAAAAATCCAAAGGGGTCTTGACCCTTCTTATTTCTTCCAAAAGGGTCCTTGGTCCCTATTGGCACTTAATGCTTGTCCTCCTGAGCTTGTAGGTGGCTCAAACCTTGAAGTGTCTCGATCTTCTGCTCCTCTCTGCTGAGATTTTGTCGTCAAAGGAACTATCCCTCCTGAGATTTAAATTGACTCAAATATTTAAGGGTCTTGGCCCTTGTTTTCTCCTTCAAAATAAATATTATGCCCTATTGGCAACCTTCTCTCCCAGAACTCGAAATGGATTTCTCGCATGCTCTCCTTGCACCTGCTATGGTTCCTTCAAATTCTCCAACACTTCGGAATGTGTTAGTTTTGTGCACTCGTTGCACTCACTCAAAGAAGTCCTTGTTGAGCCCTTCCTTCTGAGTATTCAATAACTCTATGGGTTTCTTCTCCTTGACACTTCTCTCCTCTCTGAACTCAAAATAGAGTTCTCTTGTTCACACTTGTACCTACTCAATGCCCTCCTAGCAGAGCTCTCAAAGTATTCAACAACTTTGGTTGTGCTTTCTCCTAAACAGACTTGCCCATCCAAGGTGTTCAGTAACCTTGAGGCTCCTCTTGCGTTGTGATTTCTCTAGTGTGCCCTCCTAGCATGTTCTTCTTTAACTCGAAAGAGTTCATATGTGCACTCCTTGCGCTAGCTACAAAGTTTCCAATACCCTGTTGTGCACTCCTTTCATAGCCTAAAGAACCCAGAACAACTCAACACCTCTCAAACAGATAATGGATTCTATCTTTACCCTGTAGATGAAATCTAACACATATGCCTACAACATATATTCATAACTACACACAGATAACATTCATCAAATACAAACATTCATCATGCAAGAATTGATAAACAATGAAATATGTTCTTTTCTATTCATATCAAAATGTCAAATACAATGTGTGAGATCGGACTACAACTAAGTCTCGGCTCTCTCTGTCTCTCTCATTTCTTGGCTTACAATGATTTTTACAATCAACCTTCAACAACGTCTACTTGGCATATGATACAATGCTTTATACAAGAGGGGCTCAACAAGCTTTCCCTTCAAGCTACACTAGTGAGATCCTATCACAATTAAAACGCCTATCTACTGAGGAAGATTACAAGGAATGAAAAATCTAGTCTGAATCAGATCTAGATCATCCTTACAGCTAAGCATTAACGGCAACTCTAACTCATGCCTGTACAATTCCATCAAATCGGATCTTCCAGCCCTTCCACATTTAATTGCATTTAATATTGTCTTTAAAATTTAAAATATGAGGGAAAAATGAGAGGTTGGGCGCCTCTCCCCTCCTGGAATGTGCGTGGATGTGCTATATAGCTGGTGCATTATTGAGGTGGAGAGATGCTCCTGCATAATTTGTCCAACCTTTCGAGTCAACACTCCACTCGGTCAACCTTGTGAGAGTCTAAGGGTTTCCAAGGAATAAGGAATCCTCCTTATTGTGCACCCCTTATAAATTTTCATGAGCAACTGTCTCAATTCACCCTCACGACATCGTGGACCTCTTAAACTAGGTAATTGTTAAACTATCATTCATACCACAGCGAGAGTGCTAGTAGGATGTGACAGGGAAGTTGCCACACCTCTCTCTCAAATGTTTGGTTTCTATGCATGGCCCCTCTACTCCTTATGTGAGTCAGATTAGCAAGCATCGTCAAGCTTGCATCCACTAACAAAAACCATATCAAAAATACATATATATAAATCCCACTGAAATCCATCATACATACCACCTGTGTAATAATGAAATACTTAATCAAATACAATCCACTCCCTAACTCAATCTGGAGTACAAGGAATCCCATTGATGCCATCAACATCCATAACATGTCATGTGTCCTGCTCACTCAGGAAAACTCATCAATAACATCTGCCAATATATGTACATCAAAATAATAATAAGTCACAACACATCATCATCATCATATATATAACTCATAAGTGAAACGAAATCATAGTATACCATAACCAAATCACTTGTGCACAAGTGTCCTCAAAGAATAAGTCAATAAAAGTATGCTCACCAGAAGAGGATGTTATGAAAATACATAAAAGACATAGTACAATGAATACTTTCCACATCAAATATCAAATATTGACTACTAAAAAATTACGTATATAATATATTAAATGCTTAAATCAATTAACAAAATAAACCATGATAATATTATATGCTTAAATCAATTAACAAAATAAACCATGATAAAATTCATGAATATCAATATCAATCATAAGATCTTTAAGCAATCCATCCTATATTTCATTAATAACAATTCCATCTTATATATCAATAATCATAAGTGTCACTAATAGTGTATTTAAATAAAAATTATCCACATTACTCTACGTTATCAATTGGTATAATGTATCCATTAATATATACATTAACAATCTCGTTAGGTTTACTCGTATTTAGATATAATTAGTCATTAAAAAATTACTAATATAAAATCTTAACTAAGTTCGACTTCTCCCTGTTTACTTAAGCACAATTTATTTTCTTAAATATGTAGTTTCTGATATCTAAATTATTAAATAAAATACAAGGAACTATCAACAATTTCCAAATACAGTCTGTATTTCCATCCCCAAATAATTACGTACACATATTTCACATATAACAGATCGATTGACATTCATACTAAATCACATAATTTGAAATAGTTAAATTTACTACAAGATTACTATCTAGAAAAATTTGATCAAGGAATAAAACAAAAATTTCAATTCAACAATTCGAGGATTAAATAAAAATTGGAACCATAATTTCTTATAATTTCAACAATCTGAGAACCTTAACAATATACACAGGTATATACCAAACCAAAGTACAATTAGCTAGATTATTCAAGAACAAATAGATAACCATAAATCTCAAGTACCGTAACTGGAAAATGTAGTTGATGATGCCAATGTACAGATTTCACTGGTACCACCCAACCAATGCTAGGGGTACTCTTATTCCCCCTTAGCCCCCCAAGCCACAAACAGGCCATACATAAGAAATAAAAAACAATATATCCAATCTTGCCTCCCAAGGTAGAGCTTCCAATCTTTCATCAAGATTGGTATCCCAACTCTCACAAGTAAAACACTGCCCAAAATAACTTTGGAAGCATAACCTTACCAAGAATAAATGTGTCTATTTCCCTTCTACTCCATTTGTTTTATATAAATTTCCTTACTTACACATGTCCACATGCAAAATTAATTAACTTTTTAAATAATTTAATTAGGATTATTCACCCACACACTTGTCACACTCTCCCCAAGTTGCACAAGTAATTACCAATTTTATTTTATTTAAAAAGTCAATTTCCCTCACATTCCCCAATGTGTTCTTATTTTCGCTCTTAGTTGTCCCTTTGTTCCCCAAAATCCTATTTACTGACTGTCTCCTAACTAGATCTTAGTTAGAGTTGGATTAGGAGTCTTCTTCTAGTTAGACTTAGTTGTAGCTTGACTCTAGATATCATTCTATGTGTTCACCTATTCTCTCATATTTTATTTCTTTCTATTTTAAAAATCCATTTTATTAATTTCATGCATACATGTGCATTTTATCCAAACTTTAGATCTAACATAAATCATATTGTAATCAATCATATGTCACAAGTGCATAAATGAAATATTGAATAAAAATACAAGTCACTCCCTGACTCAATCTAGAGTACAAGGAAGTGGATTGATGTCGTCAAAATCCACAACCTGTCATGTGTCCTGCACGCTCAGGAAAAACTCATCAATGTCATGTGTCAATACATATACATCAAATAACAATAAATCACAACACAACGTCATCATCATGTATAATCCATAATCAAAACAAAATCACAATGTACCATAACCAGATCACTTGCATGCAAGTATCCTCAAAGAATAAGTCAATAAATTGTGCTCATTAGAGTGGGATGTTACATGACATAACCATACCCTTTTTTCATAGTTTCAAGTACCAATCAGGTTAGATTGAATAGATGATCTTGATTAATACAACTAGTGAGTTCAATCTTATATTGATACATGATGTTTGGGTATGACATACAATGGAAATATGGTTACCATTAATGATATGAGCATATCCCTAATTAGTTTCTCTATATAGGTTACTAGTTATGTTAAATCATCGTATATGATTCACTATTCAGATTTGAGTTATGTAAACTATGGAACTCTTATGACCTTATAACACTCCTAGACACTTATTACATAAATGTTTATAATAGTTTCATAGCTATTACATTAGTATCACTATTAACAATGATTGTAATTATAAGGATTACATAACTATAAACAATATGAACTCCGATTGTTTGATCCAAGTAACCCTTTAGACCCATTTAGGATTGTAATCTCCTTGTTATCATTCATCTATCTTAATTAGGGAAACACAAAAGTTGTGTAGTAAAGCACTTGTATTAATATCACAAGTAATGGTAATTATAGAGACTTGGTATAATATTCAAACACCATTATTCCTTGTAAGTTAATAGAAGTTATGCATATCTGTATTACTTAAGTTTAAAGGGATATGATATTGGAACCAATAACTTGTATCAACATAACACATGAGCACTTCATGATTTGGTAGAAATAACTGTAATCAAAGAACATATATTAAGATGGAACGATAGCTATGGTTAAGTAACAAACAAAACCCATAGTATAATCATATATGTAATGTTTAAGATGATGAAATTAGAGTTATTCCATATCACGTATATACGGTATTCATAGTAGAAACCATAGACTAGTATAAGGTATGAAACAAGCATTGAACATGAGCAACTTTGTCATATGTTACTATGGAATTACTACTCATTATTTATTCCACATAAGTATTGTTAATATTATGGTAGCTGCGGGAGGTATTTACCTCTACATGTGAACCTGACGAGAATAGAAGACTCCGGGAAGCAAGAGAAACCCTAATGAATTGGCTAATAACATTAGAAGCCTTGTCGGCTCAAGAATATAATTTATATTAGGCTATTAGCCTCCAAGAGAAGAAGTCGGCCAGAATTAATAAAAATATACTGAACAGACACCTACCCAGAAGGAGAATTCGGCCCCAGTAAACTGGCAGGATTACTATAAATACAGGGCGCCAGTTTCTCATTTGTCATATCTCAGGACTGCAGTTTTCCTAGTTGGTGCGCACTGCAGGTGTAGCTGGTGCACAGGTTTGGAGGAGGCTTGCAGGTGCAGCTGCAGCAGTAGCAAGTTTCAATATTTGTCTTGGATATCTCTTGGCTAGGGTTTGGACTATATGATCATCTTTTTGTGATGCACTATCCTTGGGGAGATATGCGCTACTCTTTTTTTGGCTATCTAGCCTAGGGTTTGCTTCTGGAGGAATTCTCAGGTTAAGGTTAAGGTTCTCGGAGGGAGGCTTCGGCCTGTGGTTGGGAGACGAGGGTATCGTCGTGGTAAAACGAGAACACCATCTTATATATTCTAACAGGTTATGGGCCCACACCCCTTCAGTCAGCCTAAAACGCTGGAAGGAAACATAGCCGCTA